>JAFBJS010006733.1:13602-46872 GCA_016785265.1 Paraplagusia blochii
AAAAAGCTAGAGAAGACAGACTGAGATGGTTTGGACATGTTCAGAGGAGGGACAGTGGATACATTGGTAGAAGAATGATCCTAGAGATGGAGCTACCAGGTAGGAGAGAAAGGCTATGACGTTGATTCGCTGGCAACCCCAGAATAAGGGACAAGCTGAAAGAAGAAGGAAAACGTTCACCTCCAAGAACCTCCTTCAGCTCTCAGGATGGAACACTTTCACCTTCACCAGAGAATCCTCCTGACATTGTCACTGATCATATTGTTCCATGTTGTTTTTTTGCAGAACAACAAAGTTCGAAGGTTTGCATTCGAGTTGAAGATGCAGGACAAGAGCACGTACCTGCTGGCCGCAGACAGTGAAGCCGAGATGGAGGACTGGATCAGCACCCTCAACAAGATCTTACACAGCAGCTTTGAGATCGCCATGCAGGAGAAGAGGAACGGAGACGTACACGACGGTGCGTCTGATCTTCTGTCATCTTCTGTCATTGTGTTTACAAGACCTGGGGTAGAAAAACATTACATAGTACAGGTTCAATTCCCAGATCAACTTTGGTTAAAAGTGTCTCCAAAGGTGGCAGTGGTGTCCTAGTGGTTAAGGAAGCGGACTTGGGTCCGCAAGGTCCCCGGTTTGAATCCAAAAGCTGCCAGGTTGCCACTGAGGTGCTCTGAGCAAAGCACCGTCCCGACCCACATCACTTCTTGTGGGCTCACCACCCGCAGGAAGGCTCACAATATGGAGCAATGTGATTTGGGTGGTGTCAGCTGCCCCTGCAACCCGGCAACAGACAAGCAGAAGGAGATGAATGAATGTCTCCAAAGATGGTAAATGTACCAGTTTTCAGACATCATCTCCTGTTTCTTTTACCTCCATGCTCTGGACGTCATGTCTCCAGTTTTGTGAGACTGGACCACCCAGACATTTAATACTCACCTCATGTCTCGTAGGAGGCTTTAGCTCATGAGCAAAGACACCCAATGCCTCCGTCCACTAAGCTTCCCGACTCCCACTTTTATTAATCACACTCTGAATAAGGAAACAAAAACTCTGCTGCAGGAGATCTGGGAGATTTCCCCCTTCTTCACTTCCAGGCACTGTGGCTTTTCACTCTCAGTCCTGACAGATTCCTGCAAAGTAGAATTAGTGTTTACACAACTTTTCACATGTCAGTAGGTGATTAGGAAGATTTTACAGCGCACCCTGGTTGAGGTTGTGATCTGCTGGTTCCAGTTCAGTAACTCCCTGCATATTTCCCACAGACGATGATCTTGGAAAGTCAGACAGTTCCTCTGGCAGCATGGACAGCTTTCAGGTAGGTCTCACTCTCTTCTCACAGACGATCTTACGCACAAATAAATCTGTCGGAACGACGTCTTCTCAGCTACAAACGTGAGGCTTATGGCTGTGTTTAAGACTCACTGGTTGTACACCTCGTTTTCTCCAATCGTGGATTTTTTTTTGCAGATTTAATCTTGAGAAAAAAAAAAACAAAACCACAGACCTGTTATTTTGTGATTAGGTAAAATTCAAATTGCGGTTAATTTCACAGCACGTCTCACACATTGTGTTGGTTGGTTCACATCCAAGGAAACCAAGCCAATAAATGAAACGTCTGGGAAAGATCTTTCAGCAAAATCTAGTGTTTCAAGTAAAAATAAATAAAAGTACTTTTTAGCTGTTTAACTTTAATTAAAAACTGAAATTAGAATAATGCAAATATATCTTTGTGGCACCTCAACCCCCAACCATGATCCCCTTACCAGATGATTACAGTATAAACAATGAGTATAATTTCAAAACAAATTTTTTTCTAAGCTTAATTATTCTGGTATTGGAGTTTGGAAGATGTTTTATTTTGAAAAGATTCAGCATTATGGTTACATTTGATTAATCATTTAATCTTATTTAGGAATAAGTTGATTAGAGGGACAACACGGACAGGAATGTGTGGAGGAAAAACTAGAGAAGACAGATTGAAATGGTTTGGACAAGTTCAACGGGATACATTGGTAGAAGAATGATCCTAGAGATGAAGCTACCAGGGAGGAGACAAAAAGGAGATTGATGGATGCAGTGAGGGAGGACATGGAGGTAGTTGGAGTCAGAGTAGAGGATACAGAGGACAGGATGAGATGGAATTGTTGCTGTGGCAACCCCTGAAAATGGGACAAGCCGAAAGGAAAAAAGAAGAATCGTTTAATCTTTTATTGTGTCCTGGGACCAAAGGACCGATGGACGGGTCCAGTCCGCAGACCCGGGGTTGGGAACCCCGGATAGATTTTTTTTATGTATTAATATCAAGACATTTGATTCAAAAAGGTGTCAAAAATATATTTTCTGATTTTCAAGTTACAATTTTTAATAGCTTTTTTCATTTGCTGATGATCTTTGTTCCCTCACAAAGGATAAAAGATAGATTTTTTTTAAATTTCCAAGGTTCATTCTTCTTTTCTAAATTGAGTTATTTGACTGTTTCCAAACAAACGCTGAGCAGCACCAAGTGGTACGGTATAGTGAAGCCATATGTGGAGGTTACTGTTTGCTGCAAAACAGTTTGACAGGTTACAGTGTGCAGAGCTGAGCGCTGGTACCACCTGACTCTCCCCACTGAGCCAATAAAACATCCAGCTTTCTTTCCAGATGGGGCAGAAGAAAAGAAAATACCCTAATAACAAAAACATCTGAGGGAAAAATGTCTCACACGGAGGCTCAGATGGTTTTGTGCTTATACTGATTTAGGAACTGAAACGTCTCTTCCACAGAGCACCAGAGACATCGAGTCCAGGATGAGGAACGAGACCAGACTGAAGCTGTTCACCCTGGACCCTGACACACAGGTAGTTTCAAAGGGGGAAAAAAAATCACAACATTTCACCCAAACTCACATTGATTAACCTGAAATTTCCTCCTTTCTTGCGGCAGAAACTCGACTTCTCTGGGATTGAACCGGACGTGAAGCAGTTCGAGGAGAAGTTCTGCAAAAGGGTTCTGGTGAACTGCAATGATCTTTCCTTCAATCTGCAGAGCTGCGTGGCCGAGAACGAAGAAGGACCCACGACCAACGTAAGGCCTGCGATGTTTCTGAGTTACAGAAGGCTGGAAAGGCAGAAACTATTTGATTAGCGGAGAGAACCGTGCCAGAGGAAGTGGTGATTTGAGACGTTGGAAGAAGATCAGTGGAGTGGAGCTTGATGTCCTGCTGCTTCCTGCTGCAGAAACTCTTTATTGTAGAATGAGCAGGCTCCATCTTCAAGGGGAAATCACTGAGAAGTGTTTTCACTCAAGTCTCTGCAGATTCCACTGTTTTTAGTCATGCTCAAAGCAAGCGCATAAACACATTTTATTCTATAAAAATAACCCAATATCCATCCATCCTTACATCCATCTTCTTTCTCTTATCTGTTACCGGGTCATGGGGGCAGCAGTCTCCATGACCACCACCCAAATCACACTGCATCATACCAGCCGCTCATGACCCTTCTTCCAGGTTTTGCGTCCACAGGAAGGAGCCAACCGTCCTAACTGGAATTTGATCTTTCCCATGAGGTGAACCATAGAGTTCCACGTCAATGACACAGATGTTGACTCTGGACACGAACCTTATTTACAAATAACTGTAAATATTTCCCAGTTCAGCACATCCAACATCCCAGAGCTAGGCAGGAATCTCACAGCCTAAAGGAAATGACCACCACTTTTGACCACCAGGGCAATGGTGATTAGGGACAGTACCATATTTAAAGCACCGCAGTGGTAACTGGGGTGCTGGCACTTGCAGGATTCGAACCCCAAACCTTCCCTAACCCAAGTCCGGTTCTTAAACCACTAGGTCACAACTGCTCCTTTTGGTAGACAAAGATTAAAGTTATAAAAGCAAGATAACTGGTTGGAATCCCAACTTCAGCATCAAAAACTGCTGAAGATTTCTAAAACCTGGCATAACACATTACCAATAAGTGCTATACATGTTCCATTCCTCTAGGTGGAGCCCTTCTACGTCACACTCTCACTCTACGATATCCAGAATGGGAGGAAGATCGCCTCTGACTTCCATGTGGACTTAAACCATCCGTCTGTGAGGGGCATGGTTCCTACAAACATCAGCCAGTATATGAACGGAGGAGAAGACCTTCACCCTGAGGTCCAGCGGTCGGTCCATGGAGTCCCTGAAGCTGCCATGCTCTACCCCAGACAGGTGAACAGTGAGAAAGAAAAGGAAGGGAAACAGAGCTGTACTCTAGTGATGTACGTGTTTTGACATGTCCCTTTGTCCACAGGGAGTCTTCTCAGTAACATGTCCTCACCCTGACATCTTCCTGGTGGCTCATATAGAGAAGGTCCTCCAGGGTGGAATCAACCACTGCGCCGAGCCGTACATGAAGAGCTCCGACTCCACCAAGGTACCGTGCTGACCCCCTTGCTGAATTGCACCTTGGGCCTGTGGAGTTTCCCCCACACTCAGCAGATTCCATCAGATTCCACTTGACATCACACACAGATCATCATCTCTGCTCCTGAGTGCTGCTCAGCTGCACTGACACTCAACACCACCATTGACTTTGGCTGCACTTCTGTGCTGCTGCACCTCCACAGAGGAGCAGTAAAGACGCGCAGGCAAAGAAGAATGTGGACTTAATGCAAATGTTGTAGCGCTACTAATGATTTGGTGTTGCAATACCTGGGGCTGGCCATAAAATGTAGTGTTTATTGTTCCACCAGGTGGCGCAGAAGGTCCTGAAAAACGCCAAGCTGGCATGCAGCAGACTGGGGCAGTACAGGATGCCTTTTGCCTGGGCAGCAAGGTAACTTTGGTCTTTTACAAAGAGAGAGACAGACAGAGAAACAGATAGATAGACAGACAGACAGATAGACAGATGGATAGATTGATAGAGAGACAGATAGAGAGACAGGCAGACAGACAGATCAATGGTGAGTCAGACAGACAGACAGATAGATGGATCGGTGGACGGACGGATAGAGATAGATAGATAGGTAGATAGATAGACAGACAGACGGACAAAAAGATAGACAGTCAGACAGACAGATAAATAGATAGACAGATAGATAGATAGATAGGCAATAACACAAACAGAGACAGACAGTCAGTCAGACAGACTGACAGACAGACAGTTGGATAGATACTCTTGATACTGCCTCCAGGAGCTTGTTTTTCACTGTAGTAATACTAAGAGTTTTATAACCTTTATTTTTATCTTCATGGAAAGTATTTAATGTTTTCAGTGGCTTCTTCTGGTTCAGTCTTCGTCTTCCTAACTTCTGGAACGAGACTGTGCTGAGACTGCACTCCTCGCTGACTCATCTTTTCTGTCTCCTCGTCCTAGGCCTTTGTTCAAAGACGCTTCAGGGACACTGGACAAAAGTGCTAGGTTTTCAGCTCTGTACCGACAGGACAGCAACAAACTGTCCAACGATGACATGCTGAAGCTGCTGGCTGATTTCAGAAAGTGAGTCATGTTACTCCGAGTCCTCACACTCCATTAAAACTATTCCTAAATGCATCTACAGACGTTCTAACAAAGCAGATGGAAAAATGCGCCTATAGGCCATACTTTGGAAAAATCATGCCAGAAATTGAGATGTTTAGTCCACATCTGTGAATGTGGTCATCTATCTTCTGATCATGCCTGGGCCGTCCGCCTGTTTCTTATTCAGACCTTACTAGATGATCACAGTGACTTAAGCCTGGTTTATTTCCCCTCCTTCAGGCCAGAGAAAATGGCGAAGCTGCCTGTAATCCTAGGAAACCTTGATGTTACCATTGACAGCGTGGCTCCCGACTTGACAAGTAAGCTTCGTGAACTGGCACCAGATAAAACCCACTTCTGCAGAGACCGGTTCCTGTGAATCTGATCTCCATCTCGTTCCTGTCTGCAGATTGTGTTACCTCATCCTACATTCCTGTGAAGCAGTTTGACATCAGCGAACGGGCCAACATCTTCTTCGAAGTGGAGGAGTTTGTGCCGTGCATCGCCAAATGTTCTCAGCCTTTCACCATCTACAACAACCACCTCTATGTCTACCCTAAGCACTTGAAATACGACGGACAAAAGTCATTTGCAAAGGTACGGCAGGTCCATCCATCCATGGATGTGAAGGCTCCATATAAATAATAACAACTAAATAACTCATAGGCTTTAACTTAAAGAGTTGATATCTGGCAATTTTCTGTGGTTTTCTTGATATTAACAGTAATCACTTCAGTTCTTCCATCAATATCCTTGATATTGTACTGACAAAAATGGGGTTTTCATCAATTTACTTACTAAGAAATTAAAGAAATTCAAGGATTTTTTTTCCTGTAGATGCTAAAATTTGACATGGGGCCGGGACAGGAGGAGATAGATGGAGTGTTCAATTGAACTAACGTGTAAAAACCTCTATATGATATTTTAAATAATTTGGTTAAGTCAGGTAGGCCGAATTAAATAGTCAAACGGGCCATATCTGGCCCCCGGGCCCTTGATTCCCCTTATTTTCCCCCTAGTTTCTGTTCTGTCTTACAGTTGGTTTGTGCAAAAATTGACAAATAATTGTAATTGTGTTCCATACAGCCAAGATTTATATTATGGAGTATAGATTTTAATAACTCTGCGTTTCTGTGTCTTTCAGGCTAGAAACATAGCTGTCTGCATTGAGTTCAAGGACTCGGATGAAGAAGAGGCTGCTCCGTTAAAGGTAGACTGGAATGTGTCCTGGAAATCCTTAAAAAGTCCCTGAAGACTAACCCCATCCCTGACAGGAGTTTAATGGAGCACTTTTGTTCTGCAGTGCATCTACGGTCGACCTGGAGGACCATTGTTTACCAAGAACGCCTTCGCTGCAGTTCTGCATCACCAGCAGAACCCTGAGTTTTATGATGAGGTGAAGTTTCCTGCCTGCACTTAAGGCCGTCTGATGCGTATAGTGTCGTTACATTCCTGCACTGATTGTGTTTTTTTGTCACCGGTTATTTATTAGTTCAAGATTGAGCTGCCGAATCAGCTGCACGAGAAACACCACCTGCTCTTCACCTTCTACCACGTCAGCTGCGACAGCAACAGCAAGGCCAGCACCAAAAAGAGAGAACTTGTGGAAACACAAGGTGAGACGCCGCAAAATCTGAACTGGCGTCCGATCCAGTGTCTGTACTTTTCATTTGTCTGTACAGTAAAGACTCCCTCCTGTATTTTTCTCAGCGTTTTTGTTTTTTGGGGTAATTACTGGCAGTGGAAATGTCATCAGAGTGCCAGCTGACTGTCTTCTCCTCTGTTTCTGCTCTCAGTGGGTTACGCCTGGCTGCCACTGCTGAAAGATGGTCGGGTGATCATGAACGAGAGTCAGGTTGCTGTGGCTGCTAACCTACCTGCAGGATATCTAAGCTGTCAGGAAGGAGCTGGAAAGGTAAAGTGAATTCTGAAAAAAAAACAATCACAATCAGGCTGTTTCCTGTCAGGAAGGCAGAGCAACAGGTAGAATTTTATAGGACGTTTAACTTTCATTGTGCTCAAAATATCCTTCCAGCTGTAATGCAACATGAACCAGAATTTAGACAGACACCACTAATTGTCTCTAGTTTACTCAAATCTATAATAACATCCTATAAAAATGTAAAGTGCATGTTGCTTTGCATTTTCATTAATCTTTTGAGCATATTTAGAACTAAAATCCTAATCTATCTCCATTTGTTCAAGCCCTGCAAGAGTGTGTTTGTTTAATTTCCTTTTTTTTTTAATCACAACTGCTGATCAAGTGCTGATGACATTTAACAAGAGAAATTGTATTTTTATTTTATTATTTTTTATTTTATTTTATATTGTTAATTCATGTTATATTATTATATTATTGTTTATTTTTTATTTTATATATTATTTAAACTATAGATATATATTTATAGGTTATCTTAGTGTTTAATTCTTTATATTTTTACGTAACACATTTCTATTTGGCTAAATGGCTAAACATTGTTTTAATCTACCGAATGATATAAGTTTTTTTTTTTTTTTTTCATCTTCCTGCAGCATTCAGGCCCTGAAATCAAGTGGGTGGACGGCGGCAAACCTTTGTTCAAGGTGTCCACTCACCTGGTCTCCACTGTTTACACTCAGGTTGGTTGCATTTATCCTCTTCTGTTGTTTATGATTATGTTAAATCAGGTTTAAACTCTGATTTAAGGTGTAAAACCTGTTTTTTTTATTTCAGGATCAACATTTGCACAATTTTTTCGATCACTGTCAGAACATAACATCTGGAACACAGGTGCCAGGAGGACAGCTGGTCAAATACCTAAAGGTAAAGAAGAGACACAAAGACTAGAAGTAAATCTTCAAGACTGAGACTCATGACCAGTAGTGGTACTTACGTAAGGTGTTGTGTAAAATTGATTTTTTCTTTTTCTACTATAATGAAGTGGACAAAGACAAATGGACTCTCCCAATTATTCCCTCATAACCATAGTCTTTCTGAGGTGTCAACAGTAGATTAATTATCCTGGTTTCTTTTAATTATTTGGCTCTAGCCTCGAGTCTCAGTTGTTACTTTTTCCAACTTTTACCATAATTACAGTGGGAATTTTTCATTTTCTGTCCCCATGGTGGACACTGACATGGAAAGTGCAGCCCGGTCCAGTGCGTCCTCTGGGTTCTAGTGTAAACACAGCGGTGAACGTGAACAATAGCCCAAGGTCAAGCAGCAGGTCAGCTGCACTGACTGGAATCTCTCCAAATGACTTTGGCAGGGCCTGCGTTAGTTTCCTGCACCAGGACCAACACTCACACAGCCATGTCCCAAGGACACAATTGAACAGTGATGGTGATTAGGACAATGTCCTGCTATTGTGGCTGTGGGTCAGTTCGTCACATGTTTCTGTGCAGTGGGAGACAGCATTTTAATTAAATTTATGTCCACTCCTCTCACTGTTAATGAAGAACTTTACACATAAATTGTCTTTTGTGACTTCTTTCCTTCAGAGTCTGCATGCCATGGAGAGTCATGTGATGATCAAGTTCCTGCCCACCATTCTGAATCAGCTGTTCCGAGTGCTGACCAGTGCCACCCAGGAGGATGTAGCAGTCAACGTCACCAGGCAAGTCTTTCTGAAAGAACCATCTATGAAGAACAGTCTTTTGACCTGAAATCTTCTTTCTTTCTGGTTCACAGTAACTGGCACTGAGTGAAGAAGTTTTTGTTTTTTTTTACTGTTTTAAACACATTTACATAAAAAAAAAAACAAATAGGGAGGTGATTAATGAGCCAGTTGGAATAATATACAGTTTAATTTATTTAGTTATGGTCTGTCTTTGCAAATTATTTAAAAAAGTGTTTTGAATTTTGTTGTTTTGGCCATAAAATAGACATTTTTAGCCTAAGAAAAATAAATTAATAAATAAATATCTTAAACACATACAGAGCAATGCAAGACTAACCTGCATGTACGATAAACAAGATTTTTTAACATATTGTTTTTTTTTTTGCAATTATCCATGCCCTATGATTCTCATGTGTTCAAAGGGTTGATATATATATGTAAATAATGTAATAACAGCATTCCCTCGTTTGTGATTTTTTTTTCTTATTTGTCTGTCGAGGGTGGTCTGATATGTAACTTGATAAATGATAAATTAGGGGGCGCTGTATATAAAAAGATTGGAAAACATTAGGACTTAGACCCAGAATTGGATGTTTGCCTAATATCCAATAGGCTACTTTTGGCCTAAAGATAATAAAATCTTTAACTTGCTGCTTACTTGGGTCCGTAAGGCTGCAGGTTCGAATCCACCAGCTGTCAGGGTTGCCACTAAGGTGCTCTGATCATAGCACCGTCCTGACACTGTAACTTCTTGTGGGCTCACCACCCACAGGAAGGCTCACAGTATGGAGCAATGTGATTTGGGTGGCACCAGCTGCCCCTGCAACCCAGCAACACATTAGAAGAAGAAGAAAAACAAATAATTGAATGAACTTGTTGCTTAGTTAAAACTGGTAAATTTCAACATGAAAGCATTTTAAAAAGTTAACACTAACTAATCACAGCTATAAAGTTAATAAAAAGTTTTGAATGAACAGATAAGTTTGTTAAAAACAAATGAAATGTTGACTCCAATCTCCAACCATCAACACTGTTGACTCTTTTGTTCCAGAGTCATGATTCACATTGTTGCCCAGTGTCATGAGGAAGGGCTGGAACATTACCTGAGATCATATGTGAAGGTAGAACACCGTCCCAACCATCCGTTACCATGTCAACAGTATATGTTACTGACTTATTTTTCTTTCTTCTTCAGTACGTGTTCAAGACAGAGCCGTACACGTCCAGCCCCAGAACGGTGCATGAGGAGTTGGCCAAAGCTATGACCGCCATCCTCAAACCTTCCACCGACTTCCTCACCAGTAACAAGCTGCTGAAGGTGTCGTGTTTTGACTCTGTTTAAGCTGTAATTATAACTGACATGTGTATTATCCCAACACTGTCTGATTGATGTTTGTCTGCCCCGCAGTACTCCTGGTATTTCTTTGAAGCCCTTGTCAAGTCCATGGCTCAGTACCTGATAGAGAGCTGTAAAGTCAAGGTAGGTCTGTCGGAACATGTGCCCCTGACTCGGGGGGCTGTCTGCCCGCCTCGTCTTTATTACAGCTTAACGTTCCCTGGCTGTAGTTTACAACATGCCAAGTCTTGTGGACAGCCACAGCACCACAGCCGAGGGATTGTGTGTCTGCAGCCAGTACCACACTGCTGCACAGTTTGTTCTTAGCCTGTAAGAAACCACATCCCCGTGTTTGAGCTGCACTGGCATAATGTGGATTTAATGCTGCAGAGGAACGTTGAGCTACTAGGTCTGCAGACAAATGGAATTTTCCTTTTTTTTTTCCTCTCAAAGGTCAAAAATATTATGCTGCATTCAGTGAACTTCAACCAAACCAGAGTAGTACAAATTAAGTACTTTCAGGCCTGGTTAAAGCTCCTTCTGATATTCTATCCAATACTACAGTTCATTCATCTTCATGTTCTTATCCATTACTGGGTTGCAGGGCAGCAGTCTCCACGACTGCCACCCAAATCACACTGTGAGGCCTTCCTGTGATCCCAAAGTCTTGTAGACCCAAGTCTGCTTCCTTTACTGCTAAGCCACCACTGCCACCAACTGTATTTATAGAAACAACACATACTACAATATTCAACAAATACACAAGTTCAGTTATTCATGTTATAAACGTGAGTTAAGAACATTAGACCACAGGTGTCAAATTCAAATTCACCGATTTTTTTCTAGAAAATAACTAACTATGTATATCTGACTTAGGCCAACAACAAAAAAATGCTATTATTACTTGTTCTAACACTATATAGTGACTAAATACTAGTGGACCAACTCTACTTAACATTAGATAGGATCTTGCAGGTTAAAAACAATAACACCACAGGCCATATTTGGGCCCCGGACCTTAGTTTGGCATGAGTGACTCAGATGTGGAATTAAAAAGATGTATTTCATTCAAATGTTTGGAGCAACCAATGATGTAATTCCTTTAAATTTTTATGTCATACATATGTCTACATCTGTTGATATGTTACAGCTGTCTAGGAATCAGAGATTCTCTGCATCTTTTCACCACACGGTGGAGACACTGGTCAACATGATGATGCCTCACATCACACAGAAGTACAAGGACAACCTGGATGCTGCCAGAAACGCCAACCACAGTCTGGCGGTCTTCATCAAGGTCTGGATCCATATATTTTATCACTGTGTTATGACTTCATAAAAAGTTTAACCTGGACTTTTACAGTCAGACTCAGTCAGTACTGATTTATATCACTGATTTTTTTTTTTTTCCTCCGCTGTTTTCCTTCTTCGTGCAGCGCTGTTTCAACCTGATGGACCGAGGCTTTGTGTTCAAGCAGATCAACAACTACAGCAACTGTTTCATGCCTGGAGACCCAAAGGTTCAAACCAGCAAATAACATTATTCCGTGTCCCACTGATTGTTTGTTCCACAAAGGCTTGTGTTTCACTTTTGTTTAAATGGCCTTCAACTGGTTTCTTTTCTCTTTCGCTGCAGACACTGTTCGAGTTTAAGTTTGAGTTCCTGCGTGTTGTCTGCAACCACGAGCACTATGTCCCCTTAAACCTGCCCATGCCCTTTGGTAAAGGACGGATCCTGAGATTCCAAGGTGAGGAGGTCCACCCTGGAGGACAACACTTTGACAATGCCTTAAACCTACATCATATCAGTGTTTAGTATAGAGTAATGGAAATAAATACAAAAACTAAAAATTAAGGGAAAAACTGAAGTGATTTGGTTACTATCAAGAAAACCATGGGAAATGGCAGAGCTCTGAAATGAAAAATGAGCTATTTTTGTTGTTTTCATTATAATTGTTCAAACAAATTCATCCTCAGTGGAACCAGGCATTAAAATGATCAAGAAACTGAGAAAAACAGCAGATACACCACGAATACCAAAAGAGTTTGGTAATAATGTTACAATGTCCAACACAAATGTTAAAAAAAGCAAACATGCAACAACATTCTTATGAATCATTAAAACTGTGTTCCTTGGCACAAAAACAAATTTTATTTTTTTAACATAAAAGTCAGTCGGCTTCACTGTTGAGAAGGTGGGTTACAGCCAATCACGCTGGTCACCAGGCACCACATGTATTAACCCAGTTCTGTAGACAGAAGCTATTCTGGTTCTGTTGTTCTTCCATTCAGCCTGTGGTGAAAATACTGAAACTGTCCTAAAAACTAGTATATTCACTAGGAGATGCACATTTGTTCAGGCTTTTTTGTTCTGTGCAGTACATATACACATATATATATATATACATATATACTTGTTCTTGTGTTGTGTTCTTCAACTAGCTTTATTATCTCCATATGATACAGTGGAGTCCAGTGACACTCCAGGAGGTAGGTGTGAGGTGTGCTGCTGGCATGTCTTCTCCAACAAAACAACAATCAAACAAACACGTTGAAAATGCTGAAAAATCAGAATTCTATCTGGTTTATTTTTCCCCTTTGCTATAAAGTGGATAAATTTCAAGCAATATTATTTTATCAATCCACTTGTAGCAAATCATATTGTGGTGATGCAGTGTAGAGTCATTTTCCAATCCTTTAGTTCTGTGTTAGACAGAGTGAAGTGTGATTAAGTCTTTGTGTGATTTATGGCTGTTTTTAGAAAACACATATAGTGTGAAAAGTTACTGGTGCTGCTGGACCATCATCTATTTTTCTTTTCCCGACTTTTATTTTCTTTATACAATGAATCTGTTTATAGTGGAATCTGCAGGAATTTGTGTTGGTGACCTTCTTTTCCTGCAGAGGGAGCTGTAGACACAGTTGGAGTTCACTTTTACCTGGGGTTTTGTTGTACCTTAAATTCTGTGACAAAATTGGAGGTATTTTAATAAAAAAATTAATTGTTTTTAAATGTAGTTTTTGGCGCCCCACCATGAGAATGGGTGATATGACAAACTCACCTCGGCCAGTTTCTAATTTAAGCAGGATAGGTCAGTGTTTCTGCTCATCCCTGAGCGCCCCCGACCTGTGGAGCTGCAGACCTATGATTTAAATCTCTGACAATCAAACAGAACTCCTGCAAATTTTATTTTTAAGAAATCAGATCTCAAAAACAAAATAATTTATCAGTTTTTAGGAACAGCAACTTTGGTCCGATTTTGATTTGGTGGAATTAAAGTCTTTAAACCAGACAGTGTGTGCAACATAACTGTTGAGTTTCTCTTTATCTCCTCCTCACCTCCTCGTCCTTCCTTCAGACCTCCAGCTGGATTACTCGCTGACGGATGATTTCTGTAAAAACCACTTCCTGGTGGGTCTGCTGCTCAGGGAGGTCAGTGCAGCTCTGCAGGAGTTCAGGGAGATCCGTCAGATTTCCATCCACGTTCTGAAGAACCTGATGATAAAGCACACATTCGATGAACGCTATAGCTCCAAGGTAAAAAATCCCGGAGTCCTCCTCGCTAAAGTATTGATGTGTCTCATTCACATACAGTACTCTGTTGTAGTAAACTGTACTGAGAGACTGATGTGTTTTCCAGAGTCAGCAGGCCAGGCTGGCCACGCTGTATTTACCCCTGTTTGGTCTCCTCCAAGAAAATGTCAACAGGCTGAATGTGAAGGAAGTGTCTCCTTTCACCATCAACCACTCTAACAATGTAAGTCTGCCGCCTAGTGGCGGAATTCTAATGCTCTGTTATTGTCACTCAAAAGAAAGCAAAAGAAAAAAGACAGCGGACAAAAATACTAATAATTAAATGTTTGCATTAAACTAAGTATAACAGCATTTGGTTCCACTATCAATAATGGCTGACCTCTGTCTTTTCTCCACCAGAATGGAAGAGAGGATTCACTCCACACCAACCCCCTGATGACCCCACCCAGGTCCAGTACATTTTTGGACACCAGTTTGCACAAAGATGTTTTTGGAGTCATCTCAGGAACAGGTGAGAAAATAATATAAACATAGAAAAATAATTATATAATATATTATATAATTATATAAGAGTCTAAAACAGATTTGCATTTATAGTCTTTGTTTATCACTGTTGAGAACATCGTTCTGTATGTTTTTCCTCTATACTGCTTAAATTATTTACAGAAGACAAGGTTGCAAAAAATATGCTGTATCATTGCTGTTTTAATCAAAAACATTTGCACAGTAGACAGTAAATCTGCTTTATATCACATCCAGAAAAGGTTTAAAAGAACATTTTTTTCACCTTAATGCACTGAATTACAATCACGCAATTGATTTCTAGGACATGTCCATATGTCCAAGTGACCAGAGAGGTTCGATTTTAATTCTGTCATTTTTATTTTTTATTTTCCTCACAGCTTCCCCTCATGCATCATCCACACCCAATATTAACTCCGTGCGTCACGCTGACTCTCGCGGCTCGCTCATCAGCACAGACTCTGGTAACAGTCTTCCAGAGAGGAACGCCGATAAAGGGAATTCTCTGGACAAGGTACCGTACATCACTGAAAGAACAGCAGTGCAAACACAATTATGTTGCTTTTTTTAACCTGCTACATTCATTTCCATTACTCTCCCATCACTGCTGGGCGGGGCAGGCGGACATGTTCACAAGGAGACACTCTGTCGGTGTCTTTCACCATTTAAGGGACACAGAGGAGTCCAAGTTGTCTTTGCAAAGAAAGCGTGTCACTATGGACTTCTCTCTGCTCTCCATTCCCCTTGTGCAAGAGACAGAGCTGCAGCCCAGTGATTTACTCCAAGTAAAAACTTGCCTCTCTACTGGCAAAGTGTTTTTTTCCGAGTGTCCCATCAGGGAGTGAAGAAGTGTTTTTGAGTGTTTTTCTCTGCCTGGTCCCTGTCAAGAAGAATTTTCCTATGATGCTGAGAATCATTTTTTTCTCAGCAGGATTTCTTTCTTTCTGAACTGTGTTGTTTTTCATCTCTGATAAGTCAAACACTGTCTTTTTTCTGTCTGGGTTTGTGTTGTGTGGTCAGGTATAACAAAATGCAGTGCCCAGTTAATGTATACATGGGATTTAAGATTTTTACAAGGTTTGAGACAATTGTTATAAACTAAAAAATTAACTTTACATTTTAGACAAAAAAACTAAATAATAATCACTTTTGGAAAAATATATCTATTGCAAATGTTTTATAACTGTAAAAAAAGCCATTTATTTTTTTAAATTAATTTAATGTCACATTGTCCCAAGCTTTGTAAAACATTTCACAATTTATTTTTCTGTTTTTAATTAACTGGTCACTGCACTGGAGGGTTAGAGAAAACACTGCAGTGATTTGCAGTCATGACCAACCACATTAATGAGCCAACAGAAGAAGAGCATGAAAATAGAAGGTTCGTAATTTCTCTACAACTTTTTCAGAGGAGGAAACCAAATTTAGCTCGAAACCTCTGCTCCGTTCAAAACACCACTAAACACCAGACGTCAAAGGCAGTGGCGTCATTCTTTCCATTAGGTCATCTCCAACCAGATTCATGGTCCAGACTATTCCAGGAGAAAGGATCATACTTGGTTAACGTCCAGACCCATGCTGTGGTAGACCTGATGCTATACTACTCTGCAGAGTTTTTTTTTCCTCTCAGTTTTCTGCCTCAGCTGGAAGAGACACTGATCATTTTCCATAAACTCTCTGAGCCATGAAAAAGTCCTGGTTAATGACTTCACTGGTGTGTAAATCACTCGACTGTAAATCAGGGTCAGCACCATTTTTCCAGTGTGATCCTAAAGAAGCCGTTAGACTATAAACCACACAGCGCAGTTCTGAAGGTTTGACGTGTTAGAAACTAATTTGTTTTCAGACAGAACGAGACCTGCCAACAAACTATGGTTGAAACTAAACAGATCTTTTTTTTTTGTCTGCTCATCAGAACCAGCCGTCCTCCACCCTGGGCAGCAGTCTGCTGCGCTGCGATAAACTGGACCAGGTGGAGATCAAGAGTCTCCTCATGTGTTTCCTTCATGTGCTGAAGAGCATGTCTGAAGGTAAACACGCAGAAATAAACACACAATTACTTCTCATGAAAGGAATGGTTACATAAACTGAAAATAACACATTAATTTATCTACAAAGCCTGTATTCAGGCATGTACACTTCATGACAACTTATTTTCTTGTCTAAGACCTGAGTAAAGATAAATGGAATAGAATAGAATAGTCCTTTATTGTCATTGTACCTTGGGAGGTACAACTAAATTGATGCACCAGCTAAAATATAAAAAACATATAAACATGTTTAAAAACAAGGTAAAACAAAGAGGTTTTAAAATGTAAAGATACTTTGAAATCTTCTGTTAATGCTTAAATACAGGTTAAGTTAAAAAAAAAATCTGAAACATTAAAAAACACCTCATATAATACATTGTAATATAGTAAAAGTATAATAAAAAACAACCCTACCTTTTCCAGATGCTCTGTTCACGTACTGGAACAAAGCCTCAGCTGCAGAGCTCATGGACTTCTTCACTCTGATAGAGTAAGACCTCTGGTTTTGGGAACATCACATTTCAGGTGATGATGATGATAATGATGATGTGGAACCTGGAGTGACTGTCTGTCTTCTTCTTCCTCCTCTCAGAGTCTGCCTCCATCAGTTTAGATACATGGGGAAAAGATACATCGCAAGGTAATGCCTGTCTCAGTGTTTGGATGAGTGGCACATACACTTTCTATGAATGAAATTAAATTTTGTTACTACTTTTGTAATGTATTTATCAATCATGTATTGTTAAAATTAAATTATTTCTAGGTTTGAGGATTATAATTTGTCATTTTGAAATGTAAACAATCTATTGTCAATAGTTTATTTAAAATATTGGGCTTTTTATTGCATGTTGGTTGTAGTTTCTATTTTAACGAAAAAATGAAACACGTAATACTACTTCTACTGTTGTACTGATAAATATTTAACTTTTTTACCTCCTTTATTACAGTTGTCACTGAGAAATTGTGTTTGTTCTATACAGTATTTAGATAGACATCTCTTGCTAAAGGCTACATTTTTAGGGCAGGAAGATTAATATATTTATTTATCAAAATAATGATATACCTTTAATTATCCACTGTTTTTGCTGTTATTTTCTATTTTTCTTTTCCTCTATTGAAGCCTTTGTAGCAACATTGGGGTTCTGTAACAATGTAGACTTGTTTCACCCACAACAAATTGTTTATTTTTATAAGATAAGAAAAAAAGTGATATTAAACAGAATTATAAATAATTAATAGTTCTTATTTGAGACAATAATCTCTGATAAACTATTTAACTGACCAATACGTTGTTTGTGCCATGTTTCCAATATTATTCCTTGAAATCAATATTGTTTTCTTTTAAGTCAGATTTTTCCAAAACTATCTTTTTTTAACTTCCTTACTAAAATATATTGTGGTTCTTTTAACTTCTTTATGATTAGAAGCTAACCATAGCCTCATAATCAAATTGTTGATGGTTTTTATGTAGATTGATACATTGTTTTCTCAGTCACACAGCGCCCTCTGCTGTCTGGGAGCTGTGGCCTCGGTGTCTTGATTCCTCCCTCTAACCTCTCCCCCACTCTTTCTATCTTTATCCTCTTAAACGCTGGCAAGTTTAACATAATGACTTAAAAACATGGCTCCTGCCCCTTCCTGCCTGGGTAAGACTGACGGCGGAAGTGACGTTTTCCCTTCTAACTGCATGTCATTCCCTCTCCGTAACATTTGAAGTGCTGTGACACATTCACTCTGTCTACAAAACTTTCCCCTCACACGCATGGCTTGTTCTGTGGCTCTGCTTCTGTTTTGCTGTTCCTTTTTTAATAAATACGCCTTCCATCTGCATGCCGAACATTACCCTGCGGCGTACACTAGGTGTCGCCATACATACATAAGTCAATTAAAAAAAGTTTCAAACGTCACATTACAAATATATTGTAAATATTTCTCCGTTAAAGCACAATGACGTTTGTTTGTGGCGACGAGAGCTGTTCAGTGACCGGAAGCTGCTTCACTAACTTCACCAGCTCTGTTTTTAACACTGTCCTGTTTCCTCGTCAGGAACCAGGATGGGGCGGGACCTGTAGCTCATGAGCGGAAGTCTCAGACTCTGCCTGTGTCCCGTAACAGGACAGGAATGATGCATGCCCGCTTACAGCAGCTCAGCAGCCTGGATAACTCATACACTTTTAACCACAGTAAGTGAACCCCCCGCGCCCCCAGCCCATACTGGTTACCCCCCCAGAGTATACCCTCTGTCCCGCCGTCATCTACTACCCCTCGAGCTTTAGCATCATCATCATCATCTTCCTCATCCTCTGTTTAAACCCCCAAAACCTGTGCCCTCTTTAAGCAGCAGGTCCTGCAAACGACACCAAGTCGGGTTTATAGTTTACAGTGTTCAGTCTCATCTGATTTAACACAGTTTCTTTGTGTTTTCAGTGTAAGAAAGATTTCAAGTATTCTTGGAATATCTGTAGACCATGGTAAGAATGTGCAGTCTCAGTAACAGTCACCACAGGCAGCCAGTCTGCAGACTGTTACTGGCTCTGTTCATTTGGTTGGGAATAGAGCATGACTGACTGACTGACTGTTTCTCACTGAATGTCAGCTTCTAAAATCTCTACATCCATCTGCCCGACTCATCTGCTCTCAACCTCATTGTTTACATTTCACTCAGAAAAAGAAAACCATGGAAAGAAGGTTTCATTTCAGATCAACTGAATTGATAATCTTGGAAAATCACCATTAAATATAATTAAAAATAAACAAAATACTTTGTGATTATATTAAATTGTTAAAATGTACAATTTTCTTTCCGTCAGGATGGAATGAAACCTTGTCATTGCAGCTTAACGTCATCTTTCCTCCTGCAAACCTCTGAGGCAGAAAGCATGTATAAATTGGTTTTATTTGCAGTCATCTCCAAGGCTGTGTGTGTTATTTTCCCAGCCTACAGTCACTCTGATGCTGACGTGTTGAATCAGTCGTTGCTGGAGGCCAACATCGCCACTGAAGTCTGTCTGACCGTCCTGGACACCCTCAGCATCTTCATCATGAGTTTCAAGGTAACATTAGGGTTTTTTTGCAATAACTTGTTTACATTTTTCTACAGTTCTGAAGTTTCGGACCTGATATTCTCAAGTTCTGACCTGGTCATGTGTCCTCCACAGACACAGCTGTGTGCTGACCATGGACACAGTCCACTCATGAAGAAGGTGTTCGAAGTCCACCTCTGTTTCCTGCGGATCAACCAGTCAGAAACTGCCCTAAAGCAGGTCTTCACCTCACTACGCACCTTCATCTACAAGGTAAAAAAAAATAAACCCTTATCGGCTTATTTTAGCAGTTGAACTTCAGCTGATGAAGACTCTCTCCATTTTCTTCCTCCATTAGTTTCCCTGCACCTTCTTCGAAGGCCGGGCCGACATGTGCGCCGCGTTCTGCTACGAGATCTTGAAGTGCTGTAACTCCAAGCTGAGCTCCATACGCAGCGATGCGGCCCATCTGCTCTACTTCCTCATGAAGAGCAACTTTGACTACACTGGTCGTAAATCCTTCGTCAGGACACATTTACAGGTGGGACTGATCTTCTAAGAACAGATGGGACGCTTGTATCAGCTGGGACTAGAGATGGACACATGGTCCAATTGAAATAGTTTTTAATTCCAAGTGGAGTATCTATCAATGTCAGGTCTTTTTTGAACAACTTAAAATATAGTCTAATTATGATGATTCTTATCAGAGGTTAATTCTGTGTGTGTTGTTGTAGCGCCACCTACAGTAGACAGGGAAAATAGTGTGCATATTGTTCAGTACATGCCAGTTGTGTCCCATAAGGCTTTTGTTTCTTTTAAAATTCTTTTCCTTTTTTATATTTATGATTTATTTCATTTTTTTTTATTTTTGTTATTGCTTTGAACAGGAAAAAAAATATTACAGTGTTATTGCTTGTGGTTTGGTCTCAACTAAACAAGGATTTGGGTTACTCAAAAAATAAAAATGTGTAATCATCACTATTTACTAATACAGGCTTGGACAAATATTTTGACTCCAGGCCACAGTGGGTATGAAAATCTACCACAATTTACAGCAGTTAGAGTAAAAGTCATGAGTAACAGCTAAAATGTTTTCGCATACCGCCATCTATAGTGGAAATAAAGACATAGTAGGGTAAAGGAAGGTATTGTTGTTTATTGAATTTACAAATATTCTACATTGCTCTGTGTAAAAAAATGTAATTTATAAATTAGATAATTAAACAGTAGTGCGCTACTGGGCCACAAAAATGACTTGGCAGACCACGTTTGGCCTGCTGGCCTTATGTTTGACACGTTAAGTTAGAAGAAAGAAGACAGTTGTTTCCCAGTTGTTTTCTTCTACAACCATTGTAATGATGTTTACTGTGAAATGACTGATAAATATCTGATTTTAATGACTGTACTTCCTGTTTTGGCCTAAGGTGGTGATTGCTGTCAGTCAGCTGATCGCTGATGTCATCGGTATCGGAAGTACACGCTTCCAGCAGTCTCTGTCAATCATCAACAACTGTGCCAACAGTGACAAGACCATTAAGGTCAGCAGATGTTCTCAGATCATCAGGAATCTTATTTTGTAGTATTTTATTCACTAATAATCACAAAAAAAACAGAATCAATTGACCTCAACCCTCGGCTCTGACATCTGACAGAACACAGCATTCCCGTCCGATGTGAAGGATCTGACCAAACGCATCAGGACAGTGTTGATGGCCACGGCTCAGATGAAGGAGCATGAGAGAGACCCAGAGATGTTGGTGGACCTACAGTATAGTCTGGCCAAGTCATACGCCAGCACACCTGAGCTGCGCAAGACCTGGCTGGACAGCATGGCCCGCATCCATGTGAAGAACGGAGACTTGTCGGAGGTCAGTTTCATGATGTCACCATCCTTGGTCACAGTGTGAATACAACAACACAAGCATCACAGTTTAATTTAACCCTTCCTGTCCTGATCGTCTGCAGGCGGCCATGTGCTACGTTCATGTCGCAGCCTTGGTGGCAGAATACCTGCAGAGAAAAGGTGCTGCGTATGTTTCTGTCTGTCATTTGTTGCTGCTGGTCTTCGATTTTTTTTTTTTACATCATCTTCTTTACATCATCTCATCTTCTTCTTCTGGGTGCAGGCATGTTCAAACAAGGATGCTCAGCTTTCTTGGTGGTGACGCCAAACATTGATGAAGAAGCAGCCATGATGGAGGACGTGGGCATGCAGGACGTCCACTTCAATGAAGTACATTTACACTCATCACTATACCACCAAATATACCAAATATGTCGTCTCTTCACTGTCTCCAGATTAATTATACCACATTAATTAAACATTATAAACTATTTATCTATTTATGTATCAAAATGCTGGACAGATTAGCAATGTGTTTAATTGTGGCCAGATTTTTAGTTTTTTGTAGTAGGTTGCATTGCTTAAAAAAAATTTGCAAAAAATTAGCTCAGGAAAAAAGGGGTATTTCGTTGAAAAAAATAACTTTAAAAAGAATTAATAACAATTAATTTACTTTTTAAGGTAAAATAATATGAAACACGTCCATATTATTAAAATATTTTTATATTAAAATTATTTTTTTAACATATCTATAATAATAATAGTTTTAACATAAATCTACATATTCAAAAAATATTAATGATAATTATATAAACTAATATTACATTGCAAAATCGTGGCAACACAGGATTTTTGTCAATAATTCACCATTTGCCAACAATTTTGTCATCTCTTGCCAAATATTCAGTTATTTGGTGATTTTAAAAAAATATGGATGAAGATCATCACTCTTTTTCTCATGTCTAATTTTGTCTTTGTCTTCCAGGATGTCCTTCTGGAGCTTTTAGAGGAGTGTGCAGACGGACTGTGGAAAGCTGAGCGTTACGAGCTCATCTCCGACATTTACAAGCTCATCATTCCTATATATGAGAAGCGCAGAGATTTTGAGGTATGGAGAAAAAAATGATATTATATTAAAAACAAAGATATAAACTTTGTTGTTGTTAAAAACATCATTAAAATATCTTAATTCTTGTGCAGAAACTGGCCCATCTGTACGACACACTGCATCGTGCCTACAGTAAAGTGACGGAGGTGATGCACTCAGGCAAAAGGCTGCTGGGAACCTACTTCAGAGTGGCCTTTTTTGGACAGGTGAGTTCAAGGATTGGACTAATATGGAACTGATAAAAGTGTGGTATCATTAACATTAAAAATAACTCAGAAAAGAGGGAATGAATGAGTTTTTGTTGCTCGATCGACCGTCACACTGTTTCTATTGTGAGTGCATGATCTGATGCTGTGATTCTGGGATCCACTCTAATTCCCTTCTCTGCTCTCTGTCCTCCGTGAAGGCGGCGGTAAGTTGTGCTGCAGAATCTGATTGCTTTTCTCTAAACGGTCTGTGTTTGTGTGCTGTGGATGCTGCTCTAATCCATCACAAACATTTCCTCACAGTTTGCTGCTTGAAGTCACAGTAACAGTCAGCCATCGCTGCTGCTTTGGTTTTATTTGGACTCTTTGCTGCATGGCAACTGTTGCTTCTGCACTTTTATAAGTGTTTGTTTTTTTCATGTCTTCTGTGTTGATGTTTGAAGTATCTTGAGTTTGATACTGACCGTTATTCCTGTCTTGTGTTTGAAGTGGTAGGAAATAGGACTAAGGAACTAAGAGTCATTAAGGAGTCTAACTAAGAGTCTAACAGACTAAACCTGAGCTGTCAAACTCATGCCACCAGGGGGCTACATTAGCGGCACAGTTCCTCTCGAAGGGATGGTTGTAACTGAAGGACTATATGGATGTTTCTACTTTAGTGCAGTGGAACCTTGAGTTACAAGTAAAAGACATGAGCCAGCCTCGGAGTCAGTTGTTTCAAAATAAGTAATAATTTGAGATACAAGCACTTACAGATGCCGACGCTCGGTGGTTGAGTGCTCGGAGTAACCTGCAATTGCAACTTCACAAGTTTGTTGACGTCTCTCGCAAGCTTTCTGTTTTGTGTTTGCGTTATCTATGTGATTTTTTTCTCCCTGCTTTGTGCATTATTCTAAATAATAATGATGAGTCCTAAGAAAATGAGTTGTATGGTAGAGTGAATGGTGGGGAAAACACATATATGAAAAGTATATATTTAAAATAATTTTAATATATATACAGTTTATATTCATATATATATAATATTTTTATACTATTTTATTATATCCGCTATGTGATTATAGCAATTGAAAACTATTAAAGGAGTTATTTAAGGGTTAAGAATGGCTTGTTTGTATCTCAAGGTTCCACTGCATTTTTAAATGTTTCTCCAGTTGATTATTATAAATGGAAGTTATATTGCTGTGTGAAAGAAAAATAGCAGCACTTTAGGACATAACTCCTGCGGGCCACACAAAATGACTTGGTGGGCCATATTTGGGCCGTGGACCTTGAGTTTGACACATAGACTAAACTGTAAATAGCATCACAATCTAAAGCTATCATTGAAATCACCAATTACTAGCTGTAATCACAGGTATAATTGTTGCAATTGACACATTGTGGCACCTGCTGGGACCTGCCCCTTACTTTGAGAACCATTGTATGACTCTAAACTGGACCAAAGATTTTCTGTGGGTTGTAAGCCTTTGTGGGGGCAATACAAATGATAAATAAAATTTAATTGTTCTTAACTTTAAGAATACAGTTACAGGTGTTAAGGACCGATGTTTGAGAACCACTGTTCCTTCCATTAGAAAAATACATTTGCTTCTCAAAAGCTTTTTCCTTTTACTCATAATAATGCACTGGGCTCACAACAACAATTACACTAATTCAGTTTCTGCATCTTCTCTGATTCCTCCACTCACTCAAAGCACAAACAAGTAATAAATCTGAGCGCTGTGGACAAAGTGTGTGATCTAAAATTTCTGACCGGAGCCAGTGTGTGTGGCTGAGGTTGCTGAGACGAATCCGAAGGCATCTGTTTTGCTCCAAATGTTAATTTGAAGTCGAAGTCAAAAAGTTTCCCATGCCAATAAAAGTCTTCCCTGTATAAATGATGTTGACCGAACAATTTGAGTCTTTTTGCAACCACAGCTGTGACGAGCGTCTGTCTGTATCCATTCTGTACATCATATGTAAATCTGTAGTTTTACATGAAGTAACATTCATTTTATTTTCTGTTGTCCACACCCTGTAGCAATACCAGTTTACTGACTCAGAGCCTGAGGTAAATCAGTGTGAGAGACACTGTCAACAGTTGGACTGCAGTGATGTTGTAGGTTCCTGTGTTGTTGTCCTTCTAATGCGGACCATGCTGATTCTCTGGCGTGTCCTTCCTGTCTCTACTTAACTCCTGTACCTTTAGCATCACTGGACTTCCCCGTAGGAGACGATTCCTCTACGGCTTCAGCCTTTTCTTCAACTAAGACTGTCACTAATTGGAAGAGTTTCTGCTGTAGTTCCTCCACAGTTAGCTCGTCTTTGTCTTTGTTTTGTCTATGACTCTAGTTGATGTCTGCAGTGTGTGTCTTACTCCTGAACTGTAGATAGAGACTCGTTGACCTTAGGCCAGAACTAAACTGAATCCTCATAATTACTCCCATACAAATCTCATTTTTAGTTTGATTTGGCACCGTTTGATTTTTTTATTTTTATTGTTTATATAAATTTTATTTATTTATCGTCAGTCCACTTGTATCTGTTCAATCAGCTCAGTTCCTGTGTCGTCTCATTTCCCAGGGATTCTTTGAGGACGAGGACGGTAAGGAGTACATCTACAAAGAACCCAAGTTCACCCCCCTGTCTGAAATATCTCAGAGACTCCTGAAACTCTACTCTGACAAGTTTGGACAGGAGAATGTGAAGATGATCCAGGACTCTGGGAGGGTGAGCCATGGTCATTAGGATTTCTTCTCCCTGTCAGTGTTTTGAACATTAGAGTCCTGATAGAAATGACTTTGACTTGTTGCAGATCAATCCCAAAGACCTGGACTCGAAGTACGCCTACATTCAGGTCACACACGTCACTCCGTACCTGGAGGAGAAGGAGCTGGTGGACAGGAAGACAGATTTTGAAAGGAGCCACAACATCCGTCGCTTTGTTTTTGAGATGCCTTTCACCATATCGGGCAAAAAACAGGGCGGAGTGGAGGAACAGTGCAAACGCAGGACGATTTTAACAAGTACGTAACTTGCGTAGGTTAAAATAGGGTCTGTAGCGAGACAGGAGTGTGAGGAAGTCTTCTTCTGTTCATTCCGTCTTCTCCCTTTTTTCAGCAGTTGCCAGTTTACAATTTCTATCTCACCCTGTCCATCCCTCCATCTCTAGGATCATTCTTCTACCAATGTATCCACTGTCCCTCCTCTGAACATGTCCACACCATCTCAGTCTCTCTCTAGCTTTTTCTCCAAACCTTCCTGTCTGTGTTGTCCCTCTAATCACCTCATTCCTGATCCTGTCCATCCTTGTCTCTCCTAAAGAGAATCTCAGCATCTTTAACTCCTCCACCTCCAGCTCTGTCTCCTGTCTTCTGCCTATTCCTAGTGTCTCTTATTCCTCCATCATGGCTGCTAGGAGGATGAAACGCACGTTTATATGTACAGAATAGATAAATATTTGAGACAAAATATGCCTTTCTTCCTCATTGCTTATATTGGGCTGTTGTGTAACTCTCAAAATCTAGTCAGGCTCTGTCCTGATTGCTAAAAATGTCTGAGGCTAAATATTTTCTTTCAGGAATATTAAGTAAGCAAAATAGAAGACTTTATTTGTTCATCAGTTCTTAGACTATGATAGATATGGCACAAGTACATGAGTTTTTTGTTACAGTAGGGATGTCAAACCGAATCCACAAAGAGCCCGTATGGCTGAAGGTTTTTGTAGCTACCAACCAGCAGCACACTTGACACCTTAATCAACTGATCGTCTTCAGGCAGCTGATTGGTCAGTGGGTGTGCCCCAAATAATTTGGAACCAGTGGTGGCCCTTTGAGGAGCAGTTTGACATAGTAATGGGATATAGTAAGCAGGAAACCACCTTCAGAAACTGAACCACCAAAAAAAACAAGCCTCAGATCTGGACTTTATTGTAAATCAAATGCTTTTTGTAGCTGCTGTGGACCACACAAATGACTTGGTGGACCATACCTAGCCCGCGGGCCTTGACTTTGACACATGAAGTCAGTGGTATCTTCCATAGCTGCTGTGAAACTGGAGAATATAACATTTTCCTTAAACTACTTAACACATTTTGTAGTAAAAATTATCTTTGCTGTGTGTTTGTGTTCGTTTATTAATAAATATTGTTTTATGAACAGCAATATAGTTTTATTTAATAACTGTAATAGAATCAGTTCCTTTAGGGCAGAGGCCACGGTCACGTGTCAATACGCGTTAGTTACACATGTGGTTCTGGTGAATGACTTGAAGATCTTGATTAGCTTTCCACTGTGTCAGCTGTTTGACAAGATCCTTATCCTAATCAGAGTTTTATGGTTTTATGTTGGCAGTAGATCCAAAGGTTTGAGCTTATCCTTCTGGTCGCTTATCTTTACTGTCTAGGAAAGAATTTGACTTTTGTCAAACTCAGAAAGGCAGATTAAGGAGGAAAAAAATTAATTCACACTCGTGTGATCATGTGTTTCTCCTGCAGCCACGCATTGCTTTCCATACGTGAAGAAACGTATCGCGGTGATGTATCAGCACCACACTGATCTGAGCCCCATCGAGGTGGCCATCGATGAGATGAGCAAGAAGGTGGCGGAGATCAAACAGCTGTGCTCTGCCAGTGAGGTGGACATGATCCGTCTGCAGCTCAAACTGCAGGGCAGCATCAGCGTGCAGGTGCCTGACGCCAAGTTTATTTTACAAAACCGTAATAAAATAAATCAAAGCTCATCACCATCCTCACATTTTCACCAGGTTAACGCAGGACCACTGGCCTACGCTCGAGCTTTTCTGGACGACTCGAGCGCCAAGAAGTATCCAGATAACAAAGTCAAACAGTTGAAAGAAGTCTTCAGGTAAAAACCCTCAGATCTTTATTTGTGACCATGTTTTTGGACTTGATTTAACGCCGACCATTACAACCTCTCACACAGGCACTTCGTGGAGGCCTGTGGCCACGGTTTGGGCATCAATGAGCGGCTGATCAAGGAAGACCAGCAGGAGTATCACGATGAAATGAAAGCCAACTACAGAGACCTGGCCAGAGAGCTGTCCATCATCATGCACGAGCAGGTAGGATTGTGACCGCACCACAACAGCTGTCAGTCAAAGGGAGTACTCACCTCCTGTATCACTGAGATTACTGCAGTAATTCAACTCACAAACACCAGTGAGTGTCATTCATGAAGTTTTTGATAATATGACTGATAACATTGTTCCATGATAACAGCGCTCTCTGTTTTTCTCTCCTGCCTCCATGAGCAGATTGGATGGTAATAAAAGCTGACGTATTGATGGTTGGTCCAGCCAGACTCAGACCTGACATCTGCTCTCAGATCAGTTATCTGATGCCTCAAAGGGCAAACACATCTTGACCCTCACCATAAGGATTTGGTTCTGCTCATCAACGTTTAGTAACAATATTTGGATCAGTGTTTAGTAACAGCTTCATATATAGTCCCTTTCAATTATTTTGTTAAAAAGAAGATTGAAATTCAACATTCAAGAAGCTTTATTAGTCATGACACTGCAGGCAATGACGGTGAAATGAAGGCTCACAAATGCGCAAAGTGTCCGTACACGTAAAATAAAATAAATCTATGTCAAAAATAAGGCAAGTAAATTAAATATTAAGAAAATTTAAACAAAATAAAAAGAATTATATAATAATATGCACAAGTTAAAATAAAATTAAGTAAAATGAAATATAAGCAAGAGCAAGAAGCATCAAGAAAACTATTCATTTGGAGTACGTGGTAAAAAAGAAAATATATATATATATATAAATATATACCCACACATACACACCAACACAACCATATATATGTATGTATGTATACACACATATTTGAACATGTACATGAATGTAAATAGCAACAGTTTCAAACAAGACAGTTCAGTAGATGGCAGTGTCAAAATAAGAATGAAATTCAAGATTCGAGAAGCTTTATTTGTCACATGACATGCAGACAGTGACAGTAAAATTAAGGTGCAGTGTCTTAAAATTGTCCTTACAAGTAAAATAAAGTGATAAATAAGTTAATAAAATAAAATATAAAATATGAAGAAAAAATGGAAATATATAACAGTATATTATATAAGTTTAAATAAAATATAGTAAAATAACATAGAGCAAGAACAACAAGCAACATCAAGAAAACTATGTATATGTGCAGTACGTGGATACAATTTTCTTTACATTTTTACATGTACAAACCAACACAACCATGTACTGTATATGTATGTATACACACATATAGCAACAGTTTTAAACAAGACAGTTCAGCAGGTGGCAGTGATGCTGCTTCCAGTGTAGAGACCAGAAGTCTACATAAAGTGACATGTGAATTGTGCATAGTCAAATATCAATGGGGAAAATTAATTTTACGCAGTGTTTTGGGGTGTACGGCCCCACAGAACAGTGGAGCTCCCTGCAGTCAAAACGTCAGGAGCTCAAAGAAGCAAAGGTCATAAAACAAAACTGAACAACAACAACAAAAAAAAAATCAATCCCAGTTCAGTGTAGTACAGTCTGAAGCTCCGGGCTAAATCCAAAGTCCTTCCCGTTGACCTTGACAATCACTGAGTTATCTGATCCCAGCTCAGCCAGGCCTTCCTTAATATGACGGCAGTAAATGAAAATTCTGTTGTACTATTTGATGCAACTGAAGCAAAACTGCCACTTAAACTGGAACTCTCTGTCTGGCTCGACCAACGTTATCCCTGTCATTTTGTGCATGTTTTTTTGACTGTATTTCACTGTATGTGTGCATGCATCTTCAGTGGGTATTTCATGTACTGCACCGCCGAAGTTTGTGTTTAAACTTTTTTATTTTGCTCATGTTTTACTCCCATTTTGTTTGCACTCTTATTTTGAAGCCTCCAACTTCTTCCTTCTTTCTGAGTCTTTATAATTTTGTTTCTAACTGTATATTAGATTATTCACGCCCATATCTCAGCGTGGATTGGTGTAAATGATCTGAGCAGGCAGAGGTGTTCACTAACGGTCCAAAGGTGACAGGAACACCTGTCAATAACAGCTGTTTATAAATAACTATTGACAACTATCAATATGATAGTATAGCCGGCTATAAATTATAGACCAGTCCAAACTATGGCTCGAGGGCCAGATGTGGCCCATTTGGCATTTTAAACCAAACTTCTCCAAACAGTATACTGTTGATTCATATAAACATTTTAGCCTTTATTTGTTAAGTTTGAGGACACATTGTGTCTTACATTGTGCAAGTCAAATTATTTGTCTGCGCCTAAGGAATGCAAACTCCTCGACATTGTCATCCACACCATGGCATGTGACTTCTGCATGTGGACAATGCCATCCTCAGTTGGCCTTAGTGGTAACCTGCCAATCTGCTTGTTACAGTCTTTAGCAGGGGCAGTTGACGCAGTCCTTGATTCCGTCCTGGGCTCGTCCAGTTCACAGGGGGCAGCAAAACTGTAAAAGAATGAAATCAGTTAGATAAGTGATACATGTCATGGGGGGACATTGGGTTGTGCATGTGACTTGAGGACAGGGTAGAAGAAGTAAAGGCCGCAGTCTATGTGCTCATTCTAGGTGCAGGATGAAAAATGCCCCCCCGCGGTCTATACCTAGAGCAGCATATGTTTGGACTATTTTAATCACGACGTACCTGATCTGGTTTAGACTATAGGCTGTGCTAAAGAGGTGGGTTTTGACTCTTTATAATAAATGCTTGTTTGTTTTCCTTCTTCCAGATCAGTCCTGTAGAAGACGGCATGAAGAGCGTTCTTCCTGATTCGCTCCATATCTTTAACGCCATCAGCGGCACGCCCACCAGTGCTACCATCCACGGCATCCCCAGTTCGTCCTCCGTGGTATGATGCTACCGACCTGGGATATCCATGACTCCGGGGTCTCTCTGAGGTCTCCCCCAGAAACTGGGCTTGTGCCTGTGAACTGACTCCTGATTCTGTTGGATATAAAGCAAACTGACATGAGCTCAGACAAACGTTAGCACCTCTGACTCTGTGGGTCGACCACGACCAAGGCACTGGACCATTTGGACAAACACAGCTGGCACAGGAAGTGTGTTGGATGAGGCCGACTTAGAGGAGACAAGGTGAGGCCTGAGATAGGAGGAAGATGAGACTCTGGACAAGATGAGACAAACGTTTCTCCTTCGCTTGGAAAAAAACAGAACAGTTTCCTATGGACGTTAATGTGCATGTTATCATCCTTCCTCTCCAGAGCCCAGTTCTGTTTATTTTATAATGTTACACATTGTATTTTTCCTGTACAGTATTCCACTTTTATAAGCCACTCCATGTCCTGATCAACAGTATATGCTGCAGCTGTGGACGCTCTGTTTCTCTGTAAAGGAAGTTCTATTTCTACAGAGCTGCAAGCTAAAAAATTGGGGGTCGAGGGACTGACACGTTAGTATTTTACCGTTGAATCCATTCAGCGTCTTAAATGTGTTTTTAAATATTTGAAGCCACTGCATATGAAACGATATATTCATTTCTGTTCATTAATGTACATATAAACAAAGGAGTGTGTGCAATATTTGCAAAAGTATCTTGCTGTGTGCGGCTAATACACTGTAAAGAAAATGTTCGCCTTCATGCCAAAGCGAGGTGGGGGAACCAGAACGAACGCCTACTGTGGGAGTAACATGAAGCTTTTACCGTTTTAGTGTTCAAATGTTCACAAAATTGTTTTATATTTGGACAGCAACATGTTTTTTTTTTTATTTAACACAAATTCACTGTTCTGCTGTAAACAAATGTTCCCTTATGCTTTAAAATAAAATGCACTCATTTCTCTGGAGTTGTTTTTCTGTTACTTTGTGTGGAAATCAGTCTGTTTATCCTGCTAGAAATGCTTCTGACTTTATCTACCTCTTAGGTTTGGCAGATTGAGAGGGTTTGGACATGTTCAGAGGAGGGACAGAGAAGACATTGGTAGAAGAATGATCTTAGAGATGGAGCTACCAGGTAGGAGACAAAGACGAGATTGATGGATGCAGTGAGGGAGGACATGGAGGTAGTTGGAGTCAGAGGACAGGGGGAGATGGAAAACAATGATTCGCTATGACATTCCCTAAAAAAGGGGACGAGGCAAAAGGAGAAGATCGTCTATTTTTGCTCCAAACCTTAAAAAATCAGGACCTTCTTTACAAATTAATTTCCATGGATATGCTTTTTTGTCACTGCCTTTCAATATACATATTGTGAATATACTGAATATATTTTTAAAAAGTAATACAGCTGTATGTTTTTGAAGAACTACTTTTGTAAAGTCAGACTTAATTTATCATAATTTGACAATCAAGTCCATCTCGCAAAAAACTAAAGTCCCAGTCAGGTCAAATCTGGGTTTGATTCTGATTCATCCAAGCACGTGTTCATCATGAAACCAGCTTCAGTTTCTGTAAGAGACACAGCTGCCGCTCTACAACACTCCTCACGTACAGACCTCCTATCTCAAGGTATCTCCTGTTCCCTCCCATCATAAAAACAACACAGTCAGCAAAGTGAAAGGCTGAACTGAGGGCTAATGAGGAGCAACAATACAACATCGTAATCCCACTGTCACTGCCAGAGGACAAGTTAGAGACCAAGTGGACGGGGAGTCTCAGAGGAATATCCATCTGCCAGAGCTGTGAGGGAGAAGCCCCGGTCAGGCACCATGGCAGGTGAGCAGTGGTGACAAATATCACTTCTTAAAGACTTGTTTTGGTAAAAAGAAAAATTCTCAAAAGTCAGTTTTATGACATGGTTTATGATGGTAACACCACGACATTTTCTAATGTTAGTTCTGTTTCTGTGCAGACCAAAAGGATCACGAGAAGCGTGACAAGAGAGGAACGGTACAGTTCTGGATTTTAATTTGAAATCTTAATTTCTGCTGCCAGAAAGAAAAGGAAAGGCTTAATCTGATGAGAATAGAATTAGAATTAATAAGTAAAGTTGGCTCAACTTTTTGAAGAAAATATCAACTGCAGACAATACAGACAGGTAAATACAAGAAAACAAATAATGTTAGTTTGTTTTTGGTAAATATATTTGTTTCTTAAATATTTACAATTGAACATTTTTAGTCCTAGTATTAGCTGTAGCCGGCTGACAAGTAAATAATTGTTTTGTTTGAATCATCTCCAAACTTTCCTCTACAGACACCGAAGAGAAAAACGTAAGAGTGCTTTAAGCTTGATTTACAAGACATTGATAAATTAACTGTTTATTAATGTTTATTTAGTTCAGACCTGGCTTTACTTAGGCTAAAAAAAATAAAAATATAAACATCTAAATCAATTATTTAGCTAAGATCAAATAAAAAACCTCTTTATGATCCGTGATTGGCCCACAGACCAGACCTTGACAACAACAAACAACATCAGGGCAACTATCTTTATCAGTCCAAGCAGTAAAACCTTTACTATCCATAAATTATTTTTATTTATTTATTTATTTTCATTTATTTTCATGCCGATCAACTGCATTATATGACACTTGTATTTGGCCTTTAACCCTTATTGTGTTTATCTGAACAGCTGTAGTTAATGATTGAACTGAAGAATCCAAATTGTATTTTTTTCTTTTA
>JAFBJS010006737.1:35231-53908 GCA_016785265.1 Paraplagusia blochii
GTTGTCCCTCTAATCACCTCATTCCTGATCCTGTCCATCCTTGTCTCTCCTGAAGAGAATCTCAACATCTTTAACTCCTCCACCTCCAGCTATGTCTCCTGTCTTCTACCCATTCCTAGTGTCTCTAATCCATCCATCATGGCTGGTCTCTCCACCGTCCCTCCACCTTAGTTGACTCTCTTCTATCCCACATCACTCCTGACTCTTTTCTCCAGTTGTTCCATCCACAATAATTGAATATAATTTGACCAAGTGCATGTATGCACTTTTAAAATGTGCAAAGTGGGTCGGATTGCACACCCTAGTGGTCCAGCTAAGGCCTGTGGGCCATATGTTTGACACCACTGCTTTAAAAAGTTCCATTTGTTCCTGTACGTCAGATGTTTTGCTGGAAATGAGATCATTCTATTGATTAAGTTATATATATATTTATACAAACTACTTTTCTTAATATTTTTTAAACAAAATCCAACCTCTACATGGTCTTTTATTAAGTTAAAACTTTTTTTCTGGGTTGGGAACAGAGAAATTAATAATTTTGTTTTCTTAGCTGTTAAATTAAAATTTTCAGGTTTTTTTTTATCTCTGGTTTGAACTAAGAACCTTGTGACTAATGACAGATTTAATTCAAAATATCACATTCCTCCTCATGTTGTTGCCCCCATCTGTTGGTGATGTTTGGTTGCTGTGTGTGGATCTTGAAGGGCTCATTTCTTCTAAGAATGTTCCTAATGTTTGTGAACGCCCCCCCAGCCCACCCCCAGCCCCCGGTACTAGAATCAGGCCTGACTGTAATCAGACGTCGGTGATGAAGTCGTCGAGCGTTTTCACCCAGATAAACAGTGGAGTTTGATGCCAGTGTATCAACACAGGTTGATCAGCGATAATCACAGACGTCGTGGCTTCTCTTCTCACTCTGACGCCTCTCCTTCAAATCAGCAGTGGAGAAAAGAGCTGTTTCGGTTCTTTTCATTGGATTAAAAGATTCCCGAGCGCAGGCAACATCACAATTTCACCCACAATTGATCTGACAGCTCTGAGCCTGCCTCTCTCTGCAGCCTGCATGCTCCATCTGTTTGTCACCTCTTAATATAAAGGTAGTCACTCAGGCTGAAACGTGTTGCAAGACTAATATTTACTGAATACCAGTTTTTCCTAATGCGCGGCGGCGCCGTAACCAAATAACGTGTGAACACGGGGCTTATGTTGCACTCGGCATGACAAATTTGCACTTGAATTGTTGATACGTGTGATTTGTAGAGGCGGTCCCTGGAGCATAACGTCGCACTAATGGAGAAGCAGTATGTGGGGCGTGCACACACACACACTCACACACACACAGCGTGGCCCACATCTGACAGTAATCATTTTAAGCAGCAATAATAGAATGAAAAGTCTTTGCTTAACACCGTCACCACCATTGATTAACAACATTAACAGGTCACAGGCACCAAATAACTACTCCATCATTTTAACCCCTTCAGTGGCTCCGACGCGGTTCATTTATCATTTAGCAAAGAGTCACATCCGTGCAGTGGCTGCAGAAACAACATGAATCAGCACTCTGCATGTTCACTCTGCACCACCTTGCCTTTGGTGGAGGGAGGGTGGGGTTTATTAAAAGTTAGTTTCTCCAGTGCACATCACTCAGTTCACCGCAGCTGTAAATGGTTGGTAGTTAATCATCTGATGGTTGATTCACACCTGTTTTTCTTTACTTCCCAGACTTGCTTGATGGGACCGTAGTCAGAAACCAGCCACTAGGGGGCACTAGCCAGTGTTTTTAGTGCCGTACCAGCTGCTAATAATCAATACAAAATAAAAATAATGGTGTTTATCAATGGTTTCCATGTCATACAACACTGTAGATGAGTTGAAATAAGACAAAACGAAACAACAGGAAATGAACCAGAAGGAGTCTGTGGACCAGGGTTTGAGAACCATAGGATTGGTCTAAAGTCAAGAACACTCATGTCCCTTAACGAGAAAACTGCATCGGAAAAAAGTAAATGGTACAACAAAGAAAAGTCTTGTTTCACTTCCATCATACCAAGGTGGGGGCCACAAAATATTGTTCCAGGTGCCAAAAATGGCCTGCGGGCCACAAGTTTGAGACCCCTGATCTATCCTAATGTGCTAGGGTCCAAACATGGGCTCTGAACAGACAGATGGACAGGTGGCTTGTCCCTTTTTCAGGGGTTGCCACAGTGAGTCAACATTTTCCATGTCCCACTGTTCTCTGTGTCTTCTTCTCTACCTCCTTGTCCTCCCTCACTGCATCCATCAATCTCCTCTTTGTCTCCTACCTGGTAGCTCAATCTCTAGGATCATTCCTCTACCAATGTATCCACTGTCCCTCCTTTGAACACGGTCAAACCATCTCAATCTGTCTTCTCTAGTTTTGGTCCTGTCCATCCTTGTCTCTCCTAAAGAGAATCTCAGCATCTTTAACTCCTCCACCTCCAGAGTTCTTCAACTGAATTAGTGCTTCAACTTTCAGAGGAGGACAGTTAATTCTGCTTGGACTGGAGGTTCAGACCCAGTTTTGGGTTTTTGCAGGGTTTGGTTTTACTGTTCTGTCAAATCCTCTTCCAAATCACATAAATATGAATCAGCGACGGTCTTTACAGCCTGGTTACTGGTACCAAGACCAGGGGACGATGATGAAATTACTATTTTCACTAAAGTTCAATTCCATATAATGAGGCGGGATGTGTGTTGGGGCTTTGCTAAATCACATTCATAAAAATGTCCACACTGCTCCTGGTGTGAAGGGGATTTACTGCTGCTCAGCTCTGATCACATGTCCACAGTTTTACAGGAAATGAGGCAAAAAAGGAAAAAACCTGTGTAGAGAAGAAGAAGAAGGTTCAGATTTAGGAGGAGAATCATTCAGGCTGAGGTGACGGAGGAGAGGCCGACACCAGGCCAGCCTCAGTGGGGGGCGGGGTTTGTCAAACAAGGTGCCAAGAATTCATAGTGTTCTTTAGAAAACCAGGAAAACTAGTGACTTTCTCAATGACTGGTTGGTTCCTGAATTGCTCGCTGGTTTATTCCTTATTTTAGTTAAACTTTTATCCATTATTTTCTGTCATTCCTTCCGTCTTGAGGATAGAACTGTTTTCATACCCCTGGACCAACATCCTCATTGATCCTTACTGCGCCCCCTATAGGGCTTTCCCTACTATAACTGAAATACTAGATGTATTTAACATGTTGATCAGTGTAAAACACTTTTTTACCCATTTTAACACCTGGTATCGGGCGCAGGTTTTATATACAATCCATGCCCACGCTTCCCCCTTTAACGTTCTCATGGTGTCCTCTACTACGTCCGCCTTACAACAACAACACAAACTGCACTATAGGGCTCGCCACACAATTTGAACAAAATCTAAGATTTTTATGCGCGCCTTATAGTCGTGAAAATACGGTAATTCACTGGTTGTTCCACTAGGGCAGGAGTCACAACAGCTACTTGTTTGATGCTAACTTAGCAAACAATGTAACCATAAAAACTTCTGGAACACACAATATTGAACAGTACTAATTTTTTTGGAGCACCTTAGCTAAACCACAGAACGTCCTAGGTTCAATTTTCAACCTAGGACAACCTTGGTCCTTGACCCCAGTGATGCTTATTGCGCCCCCTAATGCGCTTGCCTGACTATAACTGAAATACCGGGTGTATTTAACATGTTGGGTCAACAAAATAAAACCTTTTTCACCCAATTGTATGAAATAAAACTATATAATTCACTGGTTGTTTCACTGGTGCTGGTCACTGTTCGCTCAACTTGACCATGGGAACATTCATGGTGCCATGTTGGAGGCCCCTGCACTAGTGTATGTAGTGGTAAAATCACCTGCTTTACAAACAGAAGGTCCCAGGTTCAATTTCCAAAAAAATATACACAGCACATTCTTAAAGAAAGAGTCGGATAAACTGTCTTAGAACTTCTGTGTGGTTAGAATAATAATATAAAAGCAGTAAAATTAAAGATTACGCAGTGGAAAAAAGTGTTTTTGAATAATAATTGAGCAGTGATGAAAGATTTTCACTGACATCAGATCAGAGAAATGAACAGTTGTCATCACGTGTTAACAGCAGCTGCTTCATCATCACATCTTTAAAACGAATATTTTTAACTTGAAACATTTTTCTCTCACTTCAATCGTGCCTTTCCCTCGGTCTTTTTAAAGCTTTTTTACACCGACTCCTGACGTTGGCACAGTGCGGCGGGTTGACGGTTCAAAATCCAAATGAGTCGTGGCCTCAGTAATGAAGACATGAGCAGAGACAGACTGTATTTCACAGTTATTACGGGGACGAGCAGCTGTATGAAAACACTTTCCTCCTCCTCTGACTGTCGATAAGAATCTCACGTAACGGCAGGTGTGCGAGGTCGACGTCACGTCTACACGGCTACATTATGCAAATGTGTCAAATTTTAATTAACCACATTTGGCCCCAGTCTTGGAGCGCATCCAATCATCTCACGCTGAGATTACACGTGATCTAATAGGCGGCGCGGCCCAGTCTGAGTCAATGTTATCGCTTGTTCGGGACAAGCAACATATTTCTCACTTTGTCAGTGAATTTTAAGCGGAGAGAAATGTGCCAGAGATTTTCATCTGCACGTGATGGATGTGAGTGTTAATTAATTAAAGAGCCCCGTTCTCTTTACCCCACTCTTTAATTACAAGTGAATTAAACAATGCCCGATGTGAATTATGTCTAATCAGAGGAATAGATTTTACCAATTAAAGTGGCCTGCAGCCTCGGTGCTGAGAGTTAGGAATGTTGCAGCCTCGCTCATATATCCCCAGTATTGATTTTAACACTGTGGTGTGGTGATTCAATAAATACACCACAGCTCTCCCTGTTCACTGCAACGTCGATTCCTGTAAGCACACAGGGTCACGATGGCTGGGAACCGCTAAGCGGAAAAGTGACAGTAACTGCGGCGGAATATCGTCCTGGACCAGACGAAGGCTGCTGTGACATTTGGTGAAAAACACAACACGAGGAGGAGTCGCCGCAGCTTAACCTTTAAAACAAGACGCTACTGGACTGGAACCAAACGGTACAGGTCTTTAGAGGTGTTTGAAACTAAATAAAATAAAATTATTGTTATATAACTATTAAATGTTATGTTAATGTGAGACAAATATGAGGAAAAAAGTATTATTTCTCAGAGGATTTAGATTCCGTCCTATGGTTGGACAAGTACAGACCAAGTCTGGATTCACAGAATGGCTCTGCCACCAGGGGGGTCTAAGGTTGCTGATGTCAGGTGACTAAAAGTGACTAAAGTTGGTAAAACTAGTCTCCTTATACTAATTTTACTCTACTTCAAACATCTATAAAAATTCACCTTTAAAACAGATGGTAGGAAAATATTATGGGAAGGAAAAAACTTCAGATACCACAATCCAAAGGCGGATTAATAGAAGGCCATTGCAACAATGAGGGGGCCTCAGGTTGCCAAAGTTGGTGAAAGTAGTCTCCTTCAAACACCCATAAATTCCACCTACCCTTCTCTTTTAAAGGTGATAGATATTATAGGTGTTCAACATCTACAAAAATATGCTATCACCTAAGCTATCAACAGAGGATAGGGAATATTATGGGTAGGAAAAAACTTCAGATACACTGACCAAAGCTGGATTCATGGAACGACATCGCCACAATGGGAGGGCCTCAGGTTGCTGATGTCAAGTGACTAAAGTTAGTGAAAGTTGTATACTAATACTAATTTTACTGTACTTCAAACACCCAAAATATTTCACCTGCCATTCTCTTTAAAAGTGTTAGATAGATATTACAGGTGTTTCACATCTATAAAAATATATTACCCACTTTAAAACAGAGGGTAGTAAAATATTACGGGTAGGTAAAAAATGACCAAAGCCGGACTAACAGAACAGCATTGCCACAAGGGATGTTCATGTCTAAAATTTGACTAAAATTCGAGAAGAATTCGTGAAAGTTGTCTGCTTATACTAATTCTACTCTAACTAAAGTGACTGGAGTTAGTGAAAGAAATATTATAGGTAGGAAAAAACTTCAGATGCGGCAGACCAAGGGGTTGGGCGGGGGCAGGAGGTCGGCTCAGGTTGTTAATGTCAAGTGACTAAAATTTTTAAAAGTTGTCTACAGATGTTTAACATCTATAAAAATATATTACCACCTTTAAAACACAGGGTAGGAAAATATTATGGGTAGTAAAAAACTTCAGATGCGACAGACCAAGGACTCGGATAGTGTTAATTCAGCCCTGGTGCCTACAGTTAGTCACAAGGACTATAGTTTGGATTAGAAAATGTGTCCTACCAAGTTTTTTTATCATGATTTTAATCATATAATTAGGCGATGTGGACAGCTCAGAAAGTTTGGTCCAATTATTTAGCTACTTTTCTTTCAGCAAACTCTGTCCTGAAGTGAAGCTTCAATGCATTTTTTTTATATATATTATCCTGTTTTTATTCCTAACAAATAATGACTTTTCAAATCTATCACTTTGAAAAATACTGTGAAAATGTGAGCAGAAAGATTCTATAATTAGCCCAGAAATGTCATATATATATATATATATATATATATATATATTTGTCTGCATTTGTCTCTTTGCTGAATTGAAAGTAGAAAAACTGGCATGTACCTGAACAATGAGGTGGAGACCAAATGTTGCATTAATTTATCAAAATGCTTTTTTCAGAGTTTCTAAAATATATAGATTTATGTTGAGATACATTGATGACAGTAGTCATGACCATATTAGTAAAACTTCTTCAGACTCCATCATCTTCTAAATGTCCTGTTGTCTGCCTTTCTCTGATGCTAAAGAATAAAAGTACAGCTGCAAACAAATGCAAATGTGAAAGTAGAAAAACTGTCATGTACCTGAACAATGAGGTGGAGACCAAATGTTGCATTAATTTATCAAAATGCTTTTTTCAGAGTTTCTAAAATATATAGATTTATGTTGAGATACATTGATGACCATATTAGTAAAACTTCTTCAGACTCCATCATCTTCTAAATGTCCTGTTGTCTGCCTTTCTCTGATGCTAAAGAATAAAAGTACAGCTGCAAACAAATGCAAATGTGCATGAAGGACAGCGAGTCTCAAGGTTGCTGATAAGGCCTTTTCAATAATAGTGCTACTCTATCTGATGATGAGATGTCACTGCTGATGAGAAGTTCTCGTACGACATGCGTTAAAATCAATAACAATATCTGAGCTAAAAATAGTCTCCGCTGTGCATAATGGCAGCGTGTAATGACAGCTGGCTTTGTGGGTGGAGATGGAGTTGATGCAGCGAACATGCATTTTTAATTTACCCATAATACAAATATACTAACACCACCCTTGGGGTTTTCACTGCAGCACAAAAACACTAGACTCACCCAGAGTCTCCACCTTAGTTACCGACCCACAGGCTGGAGCTTTATTGACTTTTCATGTTTTCACATCGACTCATCTGACAATGAGGTCGACGTCAAGTTGACATGTCATTAACAGACAACAAATACACAGACACACACGTCCAACAGTGACCATGTGACTCTACATCCATCCATTCTTATCTACTTATGTGTTAACATGTGGCAGGGGCAGTGGGCCCCCAGGGCTCGCCACCAGAGGGGGTTGGGGGTGCGGTCTTATGTCAAACGTTCACGTGTAGTTAATGGTTGTAGATGTAGATGTAATTGGTATTTAATATCTATAAAAAATGTGCTGCCACCTTTAAAACAGAGGGTAGGAAAATATTATGGGCTAGCTGAAGTAAAAACTGCAGATATGGCTATCAATTTTTTACTACAGGTAGGAACATATTATGTGTAGCAAAAACTGCTGAAATTGCTATAGATTTTCACTAAGGGTAGGAAAATATTATGGGCTAGCAAAAACTGCAAATATGGCTATAATTTTTCACTACAGGTGGAAAAATATTGTGGGTAGCAAAAACTGCGGAAATTGCTATAGATTTATACCAAGGGTAGGAAAATATTATGGCAAAAATGCAGAAATGGCTCTACATTTTCACTGTTGGTAGGGAAATATGGGTAGCAAAAACCGCAGAAATAGCTAAAAATTATCACTTCGGGTAGGAAAATATTATGGGTAGAAAATGACTTTAGAACGACAGCCACACATTATTAGGGGGAGGGGGTTGCTTATGTCAAACGTTCACATGTAGGTAACGGTTGTAGATAGACGTAATTGGTATCTGACTGTTATGAAAATTGTGCTATCACATTTCAAAATAAATTTTTACTACAGGTAGGAAAATATTATGGTTAGCAAAAACTGTGGAAATTGCTATAGATTTTCACTTAGGGTAGAAAAATATTATGGGCTAGCAAAAACTGCAGATATGGCTATCAATTTTTACTACAGGTAGGAAAATATTATGGGTAGCAAAAACCACAGAAATAGCTATAAATTTGACTACAGGTAGGAAAATATTATGGGTAGAAAAACACTTTATTTTGACACACAGTCAACATAGATTTTTCGCTTCTGAAGGGACTCGTGTCAGTGCTGCTGCCGAACAGAACTCTTCAACCATAACGTTCGTAGCTTTAGTTAAAGAAGAAAAAATAATTTGTTCCATCAAGGTCTGACTCTTGACTTTGTGACGATTCTTTTCTCTAGAACTGTCTGTACCAGGTTCCTCAGATCACGCCGAGTCGTCCTTCACCACTTTTGTTATTAAAAATGTTCCAAATGTAAAAAAGAAATCAGTAATTGTATCAAATTAGAATATTGGTGAAGCCGGAAAATAAAATCGATGTTAGCTACTCAGAGGTAAAGACTCAAAAGTCTCTTTTGGACATCATCCAAAGATGCATGTGTCTTGTCTGAAGGACATGTATCTGCAGCAGACTACAGTATACTGTTGTGGTTGAATACTCTTTTCAAAAAACAGTATTCAATTCCCAGGAGACAAAAAAAAGAGCAGAGGTAATTCTTTTATTTTCTTATTTGCTGATTTGATAACACCCACCTTCACAGCAACAGTGATTAAAAAAAAAGAGATGAAGAGAAACGCAGCAGGAACTCTTCTAATGGAATTAAAGCTTTCATCTCATACACCGTGTGCTCTTCTCGCTTTAGGCGCAAACAACAACCTGCGTGGAAGACGGAGAGCGAGACAGACATTTTAAAGGACACTGGCCAAACACACCAACGCTCAGCGAGACGCAAGCCAAGAGACGTGCAACCGAAGTGCATCAAAGAGAAAAAGTGAAAGGAGTGAAAAGACATTCTCATGGTCTAACATCCGCGGTGCAGATTTTCACGCTCGAGTTTACATTGATTTGTCACGTTTTTTTTTTTCTAATTCCTATACAGATGGTCTTATAGAAAAAGCCTTGAGGAATGTTTTCCAACTTGGTGGGGGGGCCACACACAGAGTCCCCTGAAACGTCTAGTAATGTTACTGAAAATGTCTCTCGGGTTGTAGGTGTTTGAAGCGTCTGAATGAGAGATAGTGAAGATGTGAACCATCAGTGAAGCCGAGTTAAACTGAGCCGTGAAGGGAAGAGATGGATGTTGTTCCATTAGTGGTTGGAAAGGACTGGAGGAGGAATATTGACTGAATCGTCCTCAGAGTTTATGATTCCACGCGCTTCCAACATCTGGCACAGTCCCTCGTCTCACTGGTCCATTCCTGCTGAATGTATTGACAGCGCAGTATTGTTTCCCTCCATTTACTTTTATCTGTCAGTTCTAACAACGAGTCGCCGTAAAGTCTCCAAGTCACGCTTTTAAACACAGACATCGTTCTCTTTAGGTTTCTTCTTCTTTTGTCGTCTTTATTGCGTCAGGGACAACGAGGACAATTGGTTTTCTCTAAATCACTGATACACATTTACTGTCGGACTTTAGATATTTAGGATCAACTGCTCTAGTGGTTAAGGAAGTGGACTTGGGTTCACAAGGCTTCAGGTTTGAATCCACCACCTGCCAGGTTGCCACTGAGGTGCTCTGATCATAGCATCGTTCCGACCCACATAACTTCTTGTGGGCTCACCACCCACAGGAAGGCTCACAATATGGTGCAATGTGATTTGGGTGGTGCCGGCTGCAGAGGAGACTGTGCAGACAGGTTTGAAGAAGCCAGTGGTGGACACTGGAGGTAAGACATGCCTTGAATCTCAAGCCGTGCTGGCTTGGGGGGCTCCTGAGGCAACTGACAGGTACAAGCAAACCAGGTGAACCGCGGCGTCGGCAGTTGCGAAAGCATGAACTTGGTTTGACCTCAACGAGGAATGAAATGGACAGTCGAAGGGATGCAACCGCCAGGTCGGGAGGAGACCTTGCCTCAAGTGAAGTTTAATGATCCTGTTCGCGAGTGGGGGGAGGATAAGACGCGAGATAAACAGGTGGAACGTTGATGTAGTTGCTGTATCAGTCCATGGTGGTGAAGAAAAAGCTAAGCCAATAAGCGAGGCTCTCAATTTACCAGTTAATCTATGTTTCTACCCTCACTTATGGTCAAGAACTTTAGGTGATCCAGGATACAAGTGGCGGAAATTAGCTGGTGGGGCACTCCCTTGGGCACTCCAGGAAGACCTGGGACAAGTTTGAGCAACTACGCCTTGGGATTCTCTCACCTATGGAAGAACTTTACGTGATCCCGGATACAAGTGGTTGAAATTAGCCTTCTCTGTACGGTGGCAGGGGACTATGTTTGAGATAGGGTAAGGAGTCAGGTTTTAGGCCTTCTATAGGGTCTTGTCCCACTAATAGGAGATCAAGAGGAAGACCTGGGACATGCTTGAGCAACAAATTTTGCATAGTTGGCCTGGGAACGCCTTGGGATCCTCCCAGATGGGCTGGAGGAAGTGTCTAGGGAGAGGGAAATCTGGGTATCACCCCTCTGAATGCTCCCCCTGCAACCTGGCTCTGGAAAAGATGGGCGGGTGGATGGATGGATGGTAATTATTAAAGAGTTAATAAAAATAAGAAATGCAAATTTGAGGGACGACGCTTCTTTATGTTCTTTGTCGAATTGTACGTGGATTTTTTTTTTTTTGGGGGGGGGGCTCATTTAAAAGAGTACAAGCAAGTTGGTAGAGTTTATCTACGGAATCAGAGGTTCCTTCACACCTTCTAACCTCACTTCCCCGGAACACTCGCTGTGATTGATGTAGCATCAGTTAACAGCCTAGCCTTCACTGACTGATGCATAATTTAGCCGAGAAAGAAAAAAAAAGGTGACAGTTACTGCTGTAGTCTTTTTCTGTCTGTTGCTACTTAGTCAGCGGAACAAACTCCGTGTGAGTTTTAAAAAAGTGCACATCACTTATTTATAGGCAGTTGTACATAAAAAAAAAAAAAAAACAACAACTCTCTAATTAAGAACCAAACACAATGATCCTTTTTTACGGAAAATGAGACTTTTGTCATCACCACATTCTCCGATCTACTCAGTCTAAATAAAACAGCGCAGCTTTTCAGAGAAGTGTCGTCGGCGTCACGCGATTATCCTCTTACAGTCACGAGCCCAAATCCTGGGGATCTGATTTTCTGATAACCTCTGCATGAGCGGAAAATATGAAATGCAACCTGGGAAACACGACCCAGTGAATTGGCCGCTCACTCCACTGAACAGAATGCCTCTGTATCTGCCTGTAATAGAATCGACCGGCAGCCATTGCGGCTCATCAGCAGTCATTGCTTAGCTTCGCTCCAGAGATGGAGTCCCTGAATGCATTCACTGTGCTGAGTGTTTTATCAGCAAACAAGGATTCAATGCTTTGTGGTCTACCACAAGCTGGGCTTCTCACACATCAAGTGGAGCGCTATTAAAGAAAACCCAGAGTGGGGGGTGGAGAGGTTGGTGCCGGAGGACAAAGACTTCTTGCTGACTGAGTCGTTCTGACAGACAGTAAATGTCTGTATCTCAGAACTCCACCAGGATCAGGAGGCTGTGACAGTAGAATCGGTTGGAGCCAATGGGGTAAAAAGCTGGAGTTAAAGAGAAAAACAAACAAACTGATCTTTGGTTTTGGTTGGAGAATCTTCGATGGGAGCTGTGACTCACTTTGGATCTGCACCATCCAAGTTCAGCTCTGGACACAATACATTTGGCAACATCATCAGACGCAGCAGTGAAACAGCATCACAACACACTGAAGGGAAACGTTCACAACAATAAGAGCAGGTTCAATTACAGGAAAATATTTTCTAAAAGTCATGAATAATCCTACAGCTAGGTCATAAAAAACCCTAAAAATGAGGAAAAAATATTATCATCAAGTAAAGGCTGAGGAGGAAACTCTTAACCTGCTTAGAAGACTCACTGATCTTTCCTTCATTGATTGATCCTAAAACATTAACCAATATTGTGTGTAAAATTGTGTGAAAAAACTGCCACTAGGGGGCACAAACCAGGATAAACGCCCGGATCAACAATGAGGGTTGCGTCAAGAGTCCCGGCGTAAAACTTTGGCCAAATATATGATGCAAGAAAACAAAATGATTTTCATACCGAATTTGTCGTACTTTTACTATATAGACATATATACATATATTTATATGTACATATATACATACAGTAAATATATATTTATTAACAGTGTGACGATTCACTCACATAATGATCTGATTCCTATCTCAATTCAAAGGCTACGATCCGATTCAGGAACGATTTATAAAAAAAAAAAATTCGATCTGATTCATTTCAGTTTGATCCAAAACCATTAATTTGCACAGCCCTAATACATATATACATTCATACAAATATATATACATTTCTCCACATATATATGTACATATATGCATGTTACACTAATTGCGTCTGCAGAGGAGAGGACATGGAGGTAGTTGAAGTTAGAGTTGAGGACACAGAGGACAGGTGGAAAATGTAAAGTTGTGTGAAAATATCTGTACGGTATTTTTTTTTTTTTTTTTATGAACGAAAGAATAAAGAATAGTTTGAATATCTAGTCAACATCTAAGTCTAGTCCACAAACCGTCCTTGAGTGTCTCCCATAGTCTGAACCGGCAGTAAAGAATGTCTGTCCTCTCTAAAATGACAAGTGCAGATAAAACGTTGTTACGCTGGAGGACAATGCCATCAGTGGGACGACAGTTAGAAATAAAATGTTGTTACAGCAGCTTTTACCACATCCTGTTGAAACATCACTTCAGGCTCACGTCCTTGTTTTAAGTGTGAAGATTGATCCAAAGCCACTTTTCAATTTCTGAAACCATTCACCAATTTCCACTCTTTACTTCAACGGCTTCGACCGTGCGGCAGGAAAAGGCAGGAAACCTTCTGCCGTAATCGCTTTAAATCTTCACGTAAGCCGATCAAATCAAACTTCAGGGAACGCTGAGTCAGCGCCGACTAAAAGCATTATCAGAGAAAAAGGTTTAAAGTCTTACTTTCATCACAGAGATGAGAGCGACTTCTAAATATACACTCAGAACTGGATCTAAAAAAGCTCAGAGGGACAGGGATTGGACGTATCGTGGACACTTCACACCATTATTTCCTGATTTCCGTCTCATAACGATCATCTCTTCATCCCAACATTCCACAAATCCATTTAATCCACTTTCATCCACTCCATTAAAAGCTTGATTTTACAAAACCACCCATTAAACTATGCCATTGGACCACAGACACTTGTCCATTCTAGGGATGTTAAGGACCAGGGGTGGTCCAAAACAACGCATGCAGGATACTGGTACCAATATTGCAACTTGGTCTCCTGAAAATTTGTGAGACCAGACTTGGTTTAGGGACAGTTAGCAATAGGCAGAAGACAGGAGACAGAGTTGGAGGAGTTAAAGATGCTGAGAGACAAGGATGGACAGGATCAGGAATGAGGTGATTAGAGGGACAACACAGATAGAAGACAGATTGAGATGGTTTGGACATGTTCAGAGGAGGGACAGTGGATACATTGGTAGGAGAATGATCCTAGAGATGGAGCTACCAGGTAGGAGACAAAGAGGAGATTGATGGATGCAGTGAGAGAGGACATGGAGGTTCCATCAATAGACAGAAGACAGGAGACAGAGCTGGAGGTGGAGGAGTTAAAGATGCTGAGGTTCTCTTTAGGAGAGACAAGGATGGACAGGATCAGGAATGAGGTGANNNACACAGACAGGAAGGTTTGGAGAAAAAGCTAGAGAAGACAGATTGAGATGGTTTGGAAGGACAGTGGAGCTCTGAAAATTGGACAAGCTGAAAGAAAGAAATATGTTTGGTCCTGATATTTGTCCAATATTGATCCTGGAATGAAGGATCAATGAAGCCACACCCACTAATTCACACAGGCTATATATTATATATATATATATATATATATATATATATATATATATATAGGTTCTATAAATTTGGACAATCAGTCGTCTGTCCTCCATTATTGACTTTCTGCACATAAACCTTTACCATAAAAACCAAGGCATGAACCACAGATGTAAAAATGTTAGAGACAAAAGTCAATGTCACTCCTCCAGCTCCCAAATGGACAGAGTGTGGGTCCATTCTGTCAGTATTTGGAAGACATTTCAGTTAATGCTTATGACAGGAGGACACACAGGACAAGGTGTTTCCTCCAACACGGAGACAGAGGAGATGATTTCCATGATGTCTTGTCACTGTGCGCCCTTTGCTTCACCTTCTTCCTCTGCTGCAGCTTTAATAATTCAGTGCCTGGTGTTTACAACCAGTGACATCTGTGTGACCATCGTCCAGATCAGGTGGACACCGTCCTATCTGCTGTGACAGGGAAGTACATTCAGTTTGTGTCCCTCCTCTTCCTCTGTCCTCACACAGTGACACAGCTGATATTTAAGAGTCCCCTTGTTATATTAGATATAATATGAAAGATGGTGTTGATGTTGGATGAAGATGGTGAAGGTTCTTCTATCAAAGAAAGGATCACAGTTGTCTTCTGAGGACGGATTCACGTATACACACACTGCAGATTCATGTCCATCTCCCCCTGTCCTCTGTCTCTTCAACTCTGACTCCAACTACCTCCATGTCCTCCCTCACTGCATCCATCAATCTCTTTGTCTCCTACCTGGTAGCTCCATCTCTAGGATCATTCTTCTACCAGTGTCTCCACTGTCCCTCCTCTGAACATGTCCAAACCATCTCAATCTGTCTTCTCTAGTTTTTTCTTTCCTGTCTGTGTCCCTCTAATCACCTCATTCCTGATCCTGTCCATCCTTGTCTCTCCTAAAGAGAGTCTTTAACTCCTCCACCTCCAGCTCTGTCTCCTGTCTTCTGTCTATTCCTAGTGTCTCTAATCCATCCATCCATCATGTCTGGTCTCTCCTCCGTCCCTTGACTCTCTTCTATCTCAGATCACTCCTGACTCTTTTCTCCAGTTGCTCCATCCTGACTCCACTCTATTCTTCTCCTCAGTCTCCACTGCTCAGTTGATCCTCAGTATCTAAACTCCTCCACCTTCTCCACCTCTGCTCCTTCTAACCTCCCTTCATTCACACACATATTCTCTGTCTTTCCACCTCTGACCTTCATTCCTCTTCTCTCTGGTCCAAACCTCCACCTCTCCTGGTTTTCTTCTGGTTGTTCCCTACTCTCCCTTCAGATCACAATGTCATCTGGAAACATCATCGTCCATCGTTGGTTAAATTAGCGAAGCCAGGAAGTGTGGACACAATCAACCAATTAGTTGCAACAATATACGTTTTTTTTGCTGGAACATCTCGATCCCACAGCTAGGAAGACACGACATGACGGGAACGTGAAATCAATGGCAGCCTTCATTAGTCGTACAGTGATCTGTATCAACGCATCACTTCACTGAGAGGGAAATGGATACAACCACTAACCACATGAGTGTGTGTGTGTGTGAGTGTGTGTGTGTGTGTGAGTGTGTGTGAGTGTGTGTGTTTAGGTTTAGGGTTGGACAACAACATTAACAGGACAGTCTCTGGTTCACTGCCCCTACACTCCACTCACTGCACAGGTTCACACAGTGTGAGCGCCACTGGAAACGAGTACTAACTAACTTTCTACAGCAGGGCTCTCAAACCTGCGGCCCGTGGGCCGTTTGTGGCACGTGCAATTATGTTTGATAGTTGGATCTCCAAGTGGTCTAAAGCAATGGTGCCCAACCACTGGGGCGGGGACCGGTACTGGTCCGTGGGTGAATTGGTGTCGGGCCGCAGAGAAATAATGTTTCCTTTTGTCCCATCTGTCTATTCCTTCCACTTGATCCATACCCATATCCACAAAAGAACTGACCAATAGAATGGCTAGGATTCCATCATCAATAATGCAACTATATTTGATTATTTTCTCAGTGAAGACAACAACAATAAACTCAAAATGACGCAGAGTCATTGCTACAAGATGCTAACTTTTGGTAGCAGAAAATTATAGGCTGTGTGCACTTGAGAAATCCTTGTGTACACGCACAGTTAATTAGGGTAGGAAGATTTTATAGGTAGGAAAAAACTTCAGAACACTGGAAATTTAATTTTATCCAGAATTCAATCACTGAGTGTCAATGACATGACTGTTAAAAAAGAAAGAAAAAAACTTTTGAAAAGATGTGAACGTGGTCAGCAGCCCAGTCGCAGCTCAACGCTAATAATTCAAGCACCGAAAAAAAAAAAAGTCCATCTGTATCTTCGGTTCTTTCTTCTTTTTCCTTCTACTTTCTGATTGATTTGACATCGAGACGCTCAGTGAAGCATCAAGGGATTCTCACACCATGAGTGCACACTTTAAGAACAGCAAAAGAATCATTAGTTTACCTTCGGTCGAGGGGACGAGTCCTGCTGGTTTTGCAGCTTTGGGATTTTCCTGCAAGATAAAAGAAAAGAAGTTGCAATTACATTATAAACCAGCAACAAATAAGAGGAAGGCAACATGGTCTGCACAGTAAGCAACTTGTTTTGTGGCCTAAATGGAAAACAAGTGGAGACTTTTGCCGAGCTTTTAGTATTGGTACAATTTATGTGACACACACAGTCATCGAGGCCCTGAAAGAGAACCTCTCTGATACTTCAAAATAAGAGCTTTGCTCTCCGTCTTCCTTTAAGGGCCATTGAGACCATTGTCAATGACACTCAAGTTCCAAGACTGTCTGGAATCTACAAGGTGAGCAAAAATAGAAAGAAAAAAAACCTCAAGAAAATGTTTTAGTAAAAAAAAAAAAAAAATTGTCTGTTAGTTTGTGAATCTCTCAGCAGATCTAGGACAAGAGGATTATTTGGGATCGGAGGCTCAGAAGGTGAGATGCTGCGTGATTAAAAAAAGAACCGTGACGAGGCATCGGTGAGAATTCTCAGCGTTGTGCTGTGAAACTTTGTGAAAGTCACGAGGAGGACGGCCAGTTTGACAGGAACATCCCTGTTGTCGGAACGCTCCGTCGCGAACCTGGCACAACAGACCGTGTTGGCACAAAGTGATGAAGAAGGAGGGAGGGACGAGCACGGGGATCACACACCATAATATGACAGAAGGTCCTCCATGTCCACGTCTCCTTTATTATTCCGATTAATCTATTTTCAATGTCGGGGACTTGGATTTGGCTCCACTAGTCAACACGTGCGTCCCCCAGGAATTGACATCTCACTCAGAGAGTCTCCTGGCAGCTGGGCCGGCAGCTTGTGGTTGAGGGTTTGAAGATGTTTTTTTTTGCAGGAAGTGCCGTTGGTTTTTTTCCACATATATTTGTCTTTTACATTGAAGGGACTTTTCGTTGCCAACTTCCTGCTGAGCTGATGCTTTAATTGTCATAAACGAAACAGTAGGAAAATAAATAATGAACAACATTTGTTCATTTGGTCCTGATCGAGAGACAGAATCGTCTCATTGGTTCTGCAGCTGCTGGTTTTGCATGCAGAAAAACAGGAGAAAGGAAGAAGACCAAGATATTAATCTGTGATCTGACATGTTGTGGAGCAGGTGTTGATGGAACGTTCCTGCATCTGTTTCATCAGGTAAAAAAAAAGGCTGAAAATGTCCAGTCTTTTCATATGTTGGAAACTAAAAAAACCCTTTTGTCGCCTCTTGTTGAAACTCATTTGAAAAGGATGAACATTTCACCGAGATTTCGTTATTTTCATAATAACTGGACATTTCATTTCAAGGCAAGGACGTGAAAGAAGGACAGACGATGAGAAATATGACGATAAAACACAAGAAAAAGAAATGATTACTTGAAAGATTTTATTTTTTTTCATGTGATGGTGAAAAATGAATAGATCCATAGGTGAATGACCACCGATTCAAGGAAAATACTGAAAATGCTACAAAAGAAGGGAAAAAAATAAAGAACTCTTCATTACCCAGGGACACTGATAGGGAATTCTGGGAGATTCCTGTGGAAAAACATGATTTTTTCCTAAATACACAACAGGATTATTTATTAACAGCATTTTTCTTCTCCTTTCAGTGAGTCAACAATTTCCATCTCCCCCTGTCCTCTGTGTCTTCTACTCTGACTCCAACGACCTCCATGTCCTCCATCACTGCATCCATCAATCTCCTCTTTGTCTCCAACCTGATAGCTCCATCTCTAGGATCTTTCTTCTACCAATGTATCTACTGTCCCTTCTCTGAACATGTCCAAACCATCTCAACAAGTCTGTGTTGTCCCTCTAATCACCTCATTCCTGATCCTGTCCATCCTTGTCTCTCCTGAAGAGAACCTC
>JAFBJS010006737.1:56323-85121 GCA_016785265.1 Paraplagusia blochii
GATCCTGCTTGCACACAGCAGGACCTTGGTTCAAAACTCTGACGAATCACATACTTAGACCCCCCTAGTGGCCATCTTCTGCAGCAGATCCATACAACAACTTCTTCTCCCCCTTCGGCCTCTCCCTTTTCTCAGGGGTTGCCACAGCGAGTCAACAATTTCCATCTCCCCCTGTCCTCTTTATCCTCTTTGGCCTTCTTCTCCCAATATAACCACTGTCCCTCCTCTGAACATGTCCAAACCATCTCAATCTGTCTTCTCTAGCTTCTTTGTCTCCAAACCTTCCTGTCTGTGTTGTCCCTCTAATCACCTCATTCCTGATCCTGTCCATCCTTGTCTCTCCTAGAGACAATCTCAGCTTCTTTAACTCCTCCACCTCCAGCTCTGTCTCCTGTCTTCTGTCTATTCCTAGTGTCTCTAACCCATCCATCATGGCTGGTCCCACCACCGTCCCTCCACCTTAGCTGACTCTCTTCTATCTCAGTTCACTCCTGACTCCACTCTATTCTTCTTCTCAGTCTCTTCAGTCAGTCTAAATATCTGAACTCCTCCACCTTCTCCACCTCTGCTCCTTGTAACCTCACCACTCCACTGTTCTCCCTTTCATTCACACACCTCACTCTGTCTTGCTACAACTGTCCTTCATTCTTCTTCTCTCCAGTCCAAACCTCCACCTCTCTAGGTTCTCTTCTAGTTGTTTCCTGCTCTGACTGCAGATAGATCCATACCATCCAAACCTTGTTTTTGCTCCATCACCACATGAATTCAGTGCCACCTGCTGCGTTAACTCGTTGATATTCTCACTGTGTAAAATGTCCGTCTGTATTTTGATTGGATTTTTGCCTCCTCATTCCTCCAGGATTTTCATTAATCACGTGTAGTCACGTACTCACCTGATCACCGCACCTTGTGCCCTCCCCCTAATAAAAACATCATCACATTCACATAAAAATTAAAGCACTGGAACCGGTTTGTAAATGACAATGCAAGAACATTTGGAACTGGAGGCAAGGGTGCAATCCAGGATGTTGATTCTTGATTTCACAACAAGATTTTAGATTGTCAATGAAGGTTCTCAGTCATCCAGGCCATGTTAATAAATAAAAATAAAATAAATTAGAACTCCATTAATCCCTAGGCAGCATCCTTTGGGAAATTATGCCTCTGCATTTAACCCATCACCATAGTGAGCAGGGGGCTGCTGGCTGAGCCAGTTTCCAAAAGAACCTAACCTAACTCTTTAACCAAGATTTTAGAGCATTTTTTCTCAATGTTATGGATTTTTACATTGTCCTGATTATGCCAGCATTATCTTAATTTTATTTATTTAGTTCGTTTTTTGGTCATTGTGTTGTTGTGATTCACACAACCAAATTGTTCTGCATTTAACCCATCACCAAAGTGAGCAGTGAGCAGCTTTTGAGCGCCCGGGATGCCACCATGCTCAGGGCACCTCAGTGGTAACTTGCTGGTATCTATGGTATCTGAGGCAACTCTGGTTTTGTAAGACATAGTTCCTCTGGTTTGTTGTTCACCAATGAAGATGTCTAATGTGTTAATGCTTCACTGATGATGATGAAAGACACGTCTTCAACCTATAGCTGGAGTTTTACCAGAGAGTCTTTACTGTAACACATCCATAGGTTTTCAAAATAAAAGAGAATATAAGATGAGATTTGGGGATTTTTGGGTGGTGATTCACATTGGCCAAGGTTATCTTTGCACCATCAACACTCAAACAACATCCACCCTGCCATGGAAACTTAAGCCTTTCTTCTTGATCACTGAAGCATCGCTTTCGCACGTCTGTTGCACATGGTGTAAAAGGAAAGGAGGTAGAAAAGCAAACTCTTTGTCAATGTGACATTGTCGTCCACTATGACGACATTTAACTCTTCTGACCCGGTCCGGTTCCTTAACCACTGAACCATCACTTCCTTCTATTGTATGTCAAAAACACGTACTGCAGATTTAATATTAAAACAATTTGTGCAGGTGGATTAAACTATGTCTTTGGTTGATTTTTCTTTTTGATCTTAAGCTGCGACGCAGAATAAAACAAATGTGATTTATGTGAAACAGAATGATGTCTACCGCCCCATGTGACTGCTGACACTTCTGTCTGGTATAAACAACATTCGTGGTTCTGTAAATACTATAGCATTGATAGTAGTGATGCCTGTGGGTTGTTCTGTGAAATTGTTGTGGTTTATTTAGTCTCACTCCAATCATCTTCTCAACCTAATGTTGTTGTCAGTGATTCTACCAAATATTGTTGATAATGTGAGCTTTAATTCAGTTTGAGCTCAATTCTTCTTCTTCTTTTCTTCTTCAGAGAGCGCTGTGAGCTGTTGGCAGGCAGTGGTGACAAGAAAACAACGACTTTGAAACGACAAGAAAACAACGACTTTGAAATGTGTTCATTCAGTCTTCCACCTCTGTCTAGTTTAGCTTATATTTAGCTGAAAATACTTTATTTTTCTTACTTTCAAGGAAACTATTCATTGGTTTCTATTCAATAATTTAACGTCTGCAGAAATGAAGATGCTTTTTACAAGGAAGAAGTGTGAGAGTGAAGGGAAGTCTGTGTGTCTGTAAGAAGAAGGAGAAGGAAGTGTTTTACTTCACTTTGTCAAAGTTCCTCTGTCAGCAAGATGAGATTTGGGGATTTTTGGGTGGTGATTCACATTGGCCAAGGTTATCTTTGCACCATCAACACTCAAACAACATCCACCCTGCCATGGAAACTTAAGCCTTTCTTCTTGATCACTGAAGCATCGCTTTCGCACGTCTGTTGCACATGGTGTAAAAGGAAAGGAGGTAGAAAAGCAAACTCTTTGTCAATGTGACATTGTCGTCCACTATGACGACATTTAACTCTTCTGACCCGGTCCGGTTCCTTAACCACTGAACCATCACTTCCTTCTATTGTATGTCAAAAACACGTACTGCAGATTTAATATTAAAACAATTTGTGCAGGTGGATTAAACTATGTCTTTGGTTGATTTTTCTTTTTGATCTTAAGCTGCGACGCAGAATAAAACAAATGTGATTTATGTGAAACAGAATGATGTCTACCGCCCCATGTGACTGCTGACACTTCTGTCTGGTATAAACAACATTCGTGGTTCTGTAAATACTATAGCATTGATAGTAGTGATGCCTGTGGGTTGTTCTGTGAAATTGTTGTGGTTTATTTAGTCTCACTCCTGTTTGGCACCAGAACTAATGTAACAACAGCAGTCCTGGTACAGACACCAGAGCAACTGACAAACACAATCATCTTCTCAACCTAATGTTGTTGTCAGTGATTCTACCAAATGTTGTTGATAATGTGAGCTTTAATTCAGTTTAAAAGTGTGTTCATTCAGTCTTCCACCTCTGTCTAGTTTAGCTTATATTTAGCTGAAAATACTTTATTTTTCTTACTTTCAAGGAAACTATTCATTGGTTTCTATTCAATAATTTAACCTCTGCAGAAATGAAGATGCTTTTTACAAGGAAGAAGTGTGAGAGTGAAGGGAAGTCTGTGTGTCTGTAAGAAGAAGGAGAAGGAAGTGTTTTACTTCACTTTGTCAAAGTTCCTCTGTCAGCGTTTCTATTCAATAATTTAACGTCTGCAGAAATGAAGATGCTTTTTACAAGGAAGAAGTGTGAGAGTGAAGGGAAGTCTGTGTGTCTGTAAGAACAAGGAGAAGGAAGTGTTTTACTTCACTTTGTCAAAGTTCCTCTGTCAGCAGCAGCAGCAGCAGCAGCAGCAGCAGTGATTAAGATGATGATGGTGTTATTGATGATGGTTTTCCTCAAACTCCTGCTTCTCACCACAGGTCAGAACCGACTCATTTGTTCCACTCATTACTTACCGACATGTGAGAAACTTCAGCGAGTCTAAAATATAGACCTGTGTGTCAATTGTTGGGAGGATATTTGAAGAAAAAGTGTGTCACATTCACAAAAAAAAGGAAAAATCAGTAAAACTCAAGTTGGAGGATCATTAATTAAATAAAAAAGTTTGTACTGCAGATGGGTTAATAAAGTTCTATGTCTGTCTATTTGGTCAGAGCAGAAGATCCTGAGATTAGGGTGAAATAGAAAATGAGATTTTGCTGTGATAACACCTGAAAAATGCTTTTATCCAAAGCAACCTAAGTTGTCCAAAATGTATTCACAGCTTTTCTTTTGAAGGTGTAAGACCTTAAAATAGTACCATTGTTACTCTGGTATGAAGGTGTCGGTTTTTATGGCCCTGGAGTTATAATTAACAAATACCTGAGTGATTGACATGGAATTGAAATGGAAATGAAGCAACAGCCTGAAGCATTTATATGTATTTTCCCTGTCTGGTAGGTGTTGCCCCTCCAACTGTGATACTGCCCCCTCCTGTTTGTGCGGTGACAAATTCCACTGTCACTCTGGAATGCTCCTTCACATTCAAACTTCCAATTGTCAGAGTTCGCTGGTGCAAAGACCATCCGATCTGCCACAAGACCACGCCCACTGTTTATGACAGTTCTAAGACAAAAAGCAATTCACGTTTCACGTACCTGGGAGATAAGAACCAGGACTGCACGTTGCAGATCCAAAACCTCCTCAAAGAGGACACTGGCACGTACCGCTTCAGAATGGAAGCCGAATCTGAAGACGGACATTTTACCAACACGACAGGTGTATGTGTCTCAGTCAAAGGTAAGACCTTCAGCCTCAAACTCTGACCCAAAATGTTTGACCGTGTTCACCATCAGAACTTCACTTCAGACCAGACAGAACTGAGGATCCACACTTCCAGTGACGACGACCAGATGTTTGAGGGTCAGAATGTCACACTGCGCTGCACTGCAACTTGTACGTTCAACAACTTGAAGGTCACCTGGTTAAAAGATGACCACACCCTCTCAGAGACCGGCGCCATACTCCACATCAGCTCCCTGACTGCAGGAGATTCTGGAAGCTACAGGTGCAGTTTGAGTGACTCCTCATCACCTCGGTACCAGCTTCAGGTGACGCCCACAGGTTTGTACCCGAGCCTCGCTCTAAAGCAGGTCTGGCTTTACCCTGGTTTGACTCTAATCTTCTTCTTCTCATCCTCAAGGACAACAGTCTTATCTTCCACAGATCGTGGGCGTGGCTCTTGGTGTCTTGGTGCTTGTCTGCGGTGTCATTGTCCTGCTCTTTATCTATAAAAGGTTTGTGGAAAAAAAATGTGAAACTGCAGCAATGGGTGAGTGAGTCTGAATAGGGCTGCAGTTGTTGCATAGTCACATGACTCACTCGAGCAGAGGAACAGTGTCATGGAGGAACAGTGGGTCAGTGTTGGAGTGGTCAGCTGATTTGTCTTTTCAGAAGAGTTGCAGCGGGAAAAGATCATCAGGCAGCTGCAACCGTGGGCGTGGAGTCACAGGTGAGTGACATCACTACTCCTGGTGACGTTTCCAACATCAACATTGTAAATGTTAATCCACTTCCATATGCATCAATGTAAATGTGTCATCACACCTAGTTCCACCGTGGTGTTCTAAACCAGTGGTTCTCAACTGGTGGGTCCCGACTCGAAAAAACAGCTAGATGATGTGAATCAGCTGTTGAGCATGTGTTTTATTTTGAGAAAATCTCTTATTTTGAAAGGCACACTGTGCTGAATAGAATTAGTATGTTAAAAAAGGTGAAGTTTTCAACGTTTTTTTTTTTGAAAATTAATTTACTTGGTTTGAATTCTATGAGAGTGAGTCACGACTTAATGACTACAGGGAAATGTGGATCCCAGTGAGACCCGTTGAGATCCACGGTTCTAAAGCAACATAAGTCATAACTTATTTTTTGTTTTTAGCAATATGCCAATATCAAGGGTATTTCCCAAACCTCCGGTGAATGTGAGGTCAGTTACGCCGCCATCCACTTCAAGCACAGCAGTCAGGACAGGTGAGAGACTCCCAATATAGAAGACATGTAGACATGACGTGGAAACAATAATGACTCACCTCCTACACCCTGTCTTTTTCTTACTTTTCTTACTCTTTCACATCCTGTGTGTTCATTTCCTCTGCGTCGTTACAGGCCAGTGAAAAAGCCAGAGGATGTTCATGTTATCTACAGCTCCGTCAAGAAAAGCTGACCAACGCTGCCCTCCACACAGTGCATCACATATACTGTTTTCTCATTAAATTCGGAATCGAATGCTAAAGTAGGTGATTCGGGATTTCGATCCCGTATTAAATAATCTGCATTCAATTCACTTTGCATTCACATTCAGTTTAATTTGGTATTCGCTGCGCATTCGATACCCGCTTTGCATTCACACACAATAAGATCTGTCTCTTATACACATCTACAGGCTAATGATAACTACTGCTTTGCATCGTTAGATTTTAATGTAGTCGTTTATGCATTATTAGTCTGCTTGACCAGCTGTGCTGAGAGAGTAAAATTTACTCCTTCACTTAGTCTTCCACTTGTCATAATAACCAGGCCACCTATTGGAAAGCGATGAGAAGGAGACACAAAGAACGAATGAAGAAGATAAGGAGAGAAAATATGAGGAAGTGTTTTGTAATCCTGTTCCTAATAACGCAGCAACATATAGCGGTTGACAAGGAAATGAGCTGCTCCCGTAGCACTTTTCGCAGCTCGTTAAACTAATATGGGTGTTGTTGTGTTCACACGCACGTGGGGAGCGACAACCGTTTTACTCTTTATTGTTTTACACTTGTATTAGTTAATTCGGTATCGAAACCCCCGACTAGAGTATTACTTAATGTGCATTAGCTGAGGACTGAATGCGCGTGAGTTTGTAATGTGAACGCAAACGGGGAACGACACTGGTTTCGTGTCGCAGCGAATACCGAATTAAGTGCCAGTGTGAAAACGATAAAAGTAAATGCGCTGCTGTATCAACTCAACTCCTGCGTCTGGGTGTGAATGCAGTTTTGTGTCCATGTCCTGTGTCACTGAACTACTCAGTTGCTGATTCGCTGGATCCAGGAATCAGTGAACCAAAATTGCAGCAGTGACCCTACATCACTCGACCTTTTCTGTTGCGGTTTTAGGTTGAACAATCTGAAATGGCCAGCATCAGAACTTGTGTGGCCACAATTTGCCTGGCCTGGGTTTTTCAAACACAAATAAAAGTTGCTGTGTAGTATTTAATGGTCTTTGTAAGACAGTAACCAGCTGAACCAGTTTCTTTTTATGGTGAAAGATTAACTATGTGCGAAACAAACAAAAAAAAAAACACTGTAATAAGTTTGTAATAAATCTTTTCAATCTTACAGATGTTGGTTTGAATTTTACGCCACACACACAGCATCTGTGTATGTATAATTGTTTTTATTGTTGTTATTGTTTAATCGATATTTTTTATTGTTCCCGTCTTGTATTTCTTCCTTTTCTGGTTGTATTTTACTGACACGTAGTGGCGTTTCAATTGAACTTCACAAAAAGTGAAGCGATAGATCTGTTTTTTGGCTCAGTTCATTAGTATGTGCTATTCACTAATAATTATTATTATTTTGACATGTGTTCTTTTTTAACTTTAATTTTTAAGTTCCTTCATTTTGACCCATCATTTGTCCCATTAAACGACAGAAAATAATCATTAACGGTAAAATGCCATCAGCGGAAGTGACGCATTCTCTTCCTGGTTGAAAGGTTAATTTGGGGATTCAAGATGGCGACGCCGGATGAGTTGTTTTGCTGGGAAGGAGACTGGGGTTTACCGTCTGTCAGCACCGACTGTCTCGTAGTTCTGGTGAGTTTGTCTGTGTCAGACCTTTTTCTGTGTTTCAGCTCAGAAGTCTGTCCAATTTTTAAGCGAACCAAACAACCCTGACCCCGTCAGTCGCTAACGTGTTTCTGCCGTTGACTGACTTCATTGGTCAGAGCTACAGATCCACACACACAGTCGCCTCCGTCAAAACACAGTCACGTTTTTATACACTATATTATTGCATTACTTTTAGATTATTTTTTCATTTTTTTACATTATTTTTTATGATTTTATGCGATCGCGCATTTATCATTCAAAACGAAAGGTAGAATAACAGGGAAATCTTACAACGTTAAAGGTAATAGTAGTTACATATTTTAGTAATGTAATAGAAATTACACATTTTATACCACAGCCCTTACTATTAAAACTGAGTTCTACTTATGATTCTTCATAATCTTTCTCCTGTCAAATCATGTTCCTGCAGTTCCGATCCTCATCACTAGATAGCGCCAAACTTCCTATAATCCGATGGCTCCGTGTGTGAGTTAAGTCATTTCACTTACATAATGGAAACAAAATGAAGTTATATTAATCATAAAGTCATACCCTGAACGGTTCCTATAGAACTGTGAAAATGGGCAGATCCAAACTGTTAGTATTCGCTGCGATTTTCTCCTTCTGTTGCCACTCATAGAACACAGAACATTTGCATGATTTGTTTACATAAGTATTAACTGCAGACCCTTAATTTATATTACTTTTGAACTATTTCGAAGTAATTTATAAATTAATTCTGTGCTTATGATGATCAAATTTCAAAGTGTTACAACAAATATTCACTTACACCAATAAATAATTTAATCAAACTATGAATCCATTATTACAATTATCTCAATGTTGCGCCACATGTGAGCTGACCATTGGGTCCTTGTTCTGTAACTGTCTCATATGTGATATGTGATTGTGTAAGACCTCCCAGAATTCCCTGGGGCCACATCGGCAGACGCAGTGTTTCCAGTTCTGTGTGTCTGTAGGGGTAGGAGGGTAGGTTTTGTTGGTGTTGGACAAGGATGTGAGCCTGGAAGCACTAAACTCTGGGTATTAATGAGGACTCTGTGGTGGAAAAACTTGTCTGTAGGAATGTGAGAGGCAGCAGGAAACCGCTGTCAGAGCGTCTGCACCATTTCAGCACCCCTGTAGGAATCAACAAGTCAGGGGTCACATCTGTGTCCATAATCTTTTCCATGTCACAGATGAGTTCTGCCAACAGGAGCTTGACAAGTCTGCAGCACTGTCTAACAACAGCTGGTGAAATGCACAGCACGCTAGTAGCTCGTCAGTGGTTATGCTGCAGTTTTACAGACAGTTTTATTAGCTAAGCTGTAGCGCCAGCAGCTACATCAGCCTACCATTAGCAACTACCAGACGAAAAGAATGTGGCAGTTTGAGTCTGTCTGCCTGCCCTCTCCCATCATCTCTGTTCAGTTAATAAGAAGTTGACAGGTGTGAGTGGGCAGAGCACCAACTCCCACCCCTGACCCTAATGGTTAACGAGCTTGAGTGAAACAGAACTGGTGATGGTGATGCCATTCTTCCATGTTGTGTTCCATGTGTCGTGTATGTTCCCCTGTCTTTACAACTGCAGTTTTTTTTTTTATTTTCCTCTTTTCTTCTGGTTAAGTTTTTTTTAATCCTGGTTATTTTCTGACTTGTGAAATCCTGAATCCAAGAACCCTTCTCCTGTTCTTTTTCCGAATAACATGCAGGCAGCGCCAATGCTATCAATGACCTTTGACAGCATTTATCCAGATTAGTCTTAGGTATCAGTGGGGGGCGGTAATGCTTAGTTTTTTTCTTTATTGTTCCGCAGGCATACGCTCGGTTTGCAGGAGCTCCACTAAGTCTGAGAAAGATCTCCAACCCTTGGCGCAGTCCCAGCGGTAAACATTTCTAGTCACCTCTTCATCAACATGCACTTCTGTCAGTCATTTTGACTTTTCTGCCACTCTGTTTCTTAGGCTCACTTCCTGCTCTAAGGACCAATCAGAACACAGTTCTGTCCAGACCCTCTGATATCATCATCCACCTCAGGAAAGAGGTAAACTCATCAACGCTTGTTGACCGGTTAGGATCATCCTGGAGAGGACTGAGTTACAGAGAGTGTCTGAGACTGAGACAGACTCCGGTGGCTGGTGAATGTTAATTGTTGTGATCATCTTACTTTTTTTTTTTTCAGAAATACAATGCAGATTTCGATCTCTCAGCGAAGGAGGCTGCCGACAGTCTGGCCTTCATCTCTCTCATGGAGGAGAAACTCGTACCAGCTCTGGTTAGAGACAGAGACAATCTTTTTTTAACAGAGCTCCAATGCTGTGATTGGTTGTACAGGCTAACATCATTCATTGTCTTCCCCAGATCTACACCTTTTGGGGGGAGCCTACAAACTACGTGGAGGTGACGCGACGCTGGCATGCTGAGCATATGCCCTTCCCGCTGCGATTCTTTCTGCCCAGTTGGATCCAGGGTCAGCAGCTGGAGAAGCTGCGGCTCCTCCGAGGAGATGACGTCCTAGATGTCAGCGGCGAACTAGAGAAGGAGGTGGGGAAGAATGACATCATCAGGCAGACAGGTTGAGTCTGAGGCTTTGGAAGCTGTAGCTTATACAAACGAATGTTCTGGAAAGGATGGAAAGAAAAAGTTCCACAGCTTTGGAAAAACCACTCCATTGTGGGAGAAGGTCGGATGTCGGAGACTTTGGAGGGTCTTTACAGTTGGTGAAAAAGCTACGGCCTGTTATTAAAAACTAGAGCAGCTGGAAAAACAGAGGGAATTCTGGGAAATGGGATTAATAAGAGGGGAAAAAAAATCCAGATCAGAGGAAAAGTCAGAGCTTTAATGAAGTTACAGTTCAGAGACAGGGAACAGAACATGGGCACCGACATGAAGAGAACAACAATTGAATGTTTAGACTAATTTATTAAAACCACTCCCTCTGTCAACACCAAATTCCATTAACAAAAATCTGTGGCTTTTGCTCACATGGAAACTTAAATGTCTCCAACTTTACGTCCAAATGTGGTTTATTTTATGAATTTACTGCATTCAAGCACCAGTGGAACCATAAACTGGATCCTCCTCATATAAGTCACTTTGGATACGAGAGTCTGCTAAATGTATAACTGTATAACTCCTGGTTTAATTTTACCTCAGTGACACAAACTGACCACAAGAGGCAGCAGCTCTGAGATGAAATCACAGATTATTAACCAAGAAAAATAATTGTATTTTTTTGTCTGGCTGGTTTTCCAGTTGTATCATGACGCTTTTGAGTGTATGAACCTCCTGTCCCAACGACTAGGATCACAAAAGTTCTTCTTTGGAGACTCGTAAGTTCAAAGACGGTTACTTTTAATCTATCAAATATTTTCACGTTTTCCTTTGGATCTAAATCTCTTTGCGTCTGAACAACTGCAGGCCATCTTCTCTGGATGCCTATGTCTTTGGTCACCTGGCACCCATCCTGAAGTCTAAGCTGCCCAATGGGAAGCTGCAACAACACCTAAAGAACCTTGGAAACCTCAGCAACTTCTGCAGCAACATACTGCTGCTGTATTTTTCCCGAGACACCAACCGAGGTCAGTCTACACAACAGCAACACGCAAACCAAGCATGTCAAACATGATACATTGTCTATCTACAAATGCTTCAGGCAGGTGTTGAACTCTCTGATACTTGAGATGTAGTTCATCTCAGAGCTGTAGCTTTGAAGACGTGTAGCGTCAGATACAGACTGGAGAGACATCTTTGGACTGAGACCAGACCCAGTCAGCGCCACTGACTTCTAACTCATGACTTAATTCTCACCCTTATTTCCTGCAGAGAGCAGCGCTTCCACTGCGACGCCACAACCTGAAGCGGCGGACATGGACCACCTCCCTAACAAGCGCATGAAGCAGTTCCTGTCCGTGATTGTGGCCATGGGTGCCATGCTGAGCTATGCCCTGGTGACAGGGATGGTTTCCATTGAACAATTACACACACAGGTTCAGGAGGAGCCGCTGGACAGTCAGCCAATCACAGCTGAGCAGCACTACCAGGAAGAAGAGGGAGAGGGCTGAGGACAGGGAGACAAGAGGACAGTTTGGACCTAAGAGAGTATGACGTCAGCGAAGACAAAAACGGAAGAAGATCTTGACATTTTTAATTTTCTGTTTTGTCTGAAAAGACACTGTAGGTTTCCATGGAAACGCTTAACGAAACAATTCCCGCGCAGAAGATCGACGTTTGTAAAGAAAACAAATTATTATTGATCTGAATTGACCACAAAAATAAATACATATTCAGAAAAACATGATGAATTTTTTCTGCTAAATTACACTTTTGAGTGAAGAGATCTTCATGATAAGGTTTTAGGCAATTGATAAAAAACACATGATGGATTATTTCTGCTAAATTATAATAATTGTTAAAACTGTTTAGAATTGAAATAAGTCAATTTTTTTAAACTGCTTTATTAATATAACCATATTAAACACTATTGAGTGAAGAGATCTTCATGATAAGGTTTTATGCACTTGATAAAAAACACATGAAAGACATTTGTCCAAATCCCCAAAAGCAGCGTAACATCACAACTGCTGTGGTTCATTTGTAAGAACATTCCTGCAGACAATGCCCGAGAGCCAGCAGATTAAGGAGGAACAGAAGTGTGGATGAAAACCATAACATTGGTGTTTCCACCAGATGAGGTGTGTGTGAAAACTCACACGCAAACACACACACACTCCAACAGGAGCCAGTGTGGGATTCCAGTTTGATGTTGTCATGTGCAGCTGTTTGTCCCCAGGGTTCCGTGTGTGTGTGTGTGTGTCTAAACACACATTTGCGTCACAAACTGGCAGCTCTCGGGGTGATGGGGGAGTTTCCTCCCCCCATCACCACACCTGCAGTTAAAACCAGGTTGTCATGGTAACCCCAAACTAGCCGAAACAAACAGAGGCGAAGGGGAACACACGGAACAGATCATTAAGTTGAACATTTTTCAGAGGAATCCTGTCAAACAATGTGACTTTTTGTAAACGTTGACGAACTCTGTTTACCAACGTGGACCAGATTATTTCGCTTTTGTTGTCTATGGTCTTTTTTGTCCCTGCTCTGATGGTATAAAACTGTGAAAACACATGAAATAACGACCTCTTAAAAGTTAGCTGCCCGTGTACGTAGGAAATACGTGCTGACGTCACAGATTGAACCCGCAGGTAACGTACAGCCCACCCCACTGCTCCCGTCGAAGGGCACGCGCGGGCGTCTGAGAGCGGCGCGTGCACCCTACTGTTCCACTCAGTGTATCATTCCGCCTCTTCCCGCCACTGTCTCCGCCCGGAAAAAAACAGACCGTGTTCTGTTTTTGTCAGTCAGGAGCCGGTTCTGTTGGAGCTGCTCTCTCTGGTCCTGGTCCTGGTTCCGGTCTTTGTCTTCGTTCCTAGTCCAGCTCCGTTTTTTTTCCCCTGCTTTCACCAGGTCCTCCCCATCTTCTCGGTTGTGATGGACTGGACGGTACCGGTGCTGGTGGCGCTGCTCTGGGTTCGGTTCTCAGCTGGAGTTCCAGACGAAGCAGAAGTTCAAGGTACGAAAATCGTAATGAAGTAACGAAGGACTTTTAGCGAGAGACTCGTCATTAACTCGTTAATTAATCTATTAAAGTGATGAAAGTATGGAGTAACGACTGAATTGGTAAAAGGGGAATCAGCCAATCGGGTTTTAGATACCTGTTAACAATCTAACAATCGTCTTTTGTGCCTAATATATAATTTTCCGATAATATTAGAATGTAAAAGTGACTTTTTGAATTTAAAAAAGTTTATATCTATGGCATTCAAGGAGCATTGACTTCACTGAGGCACAGTGGAGTTAATAAGGGACCACCATCAGTGTCATCTGCAGCCATAACAACCTGGAACCTTCTGAGAAAGTTCTCCATTTCCGGCTTCTCTGCGTCCTTGTAAACTAAAGGAACGGGAGCAGAGCTGAGCTCAGTGAGGTGAAGCTCTTCTGGAGGTTTGTTCACTTCTCACCGACTGGTAGGAAACTCCAGATATTCAGTGTCTGTCACCATGACAACCCTTCAGTCAGGTATTCAGACCTCAGAGAGGAAATATCTGCAGTTTCCACCAGTCAGTCAGAAGTTAAGAAACCAAAGCTCATTTGGCTGTTGCTGCATTTCTAACAAGGATACAGAACATTTCCAGTGGAATTTGTGTTCTTTACACTGGAAGTATCAATTACAATGTGTGTGTCAAAGAAAAGTGATCGACAGAGGAGAAACTACAGTGAGAATAGGTTTAAAAAAATAACATTAAAATAGTTTTGAAACTTTCTAGTAAAAAACAAACTCTAGTTTTGTTTATCTAGTTAACTTATTTAAGTTACAAAATGGTTTGTCTTGTAGAATTAACATATTTGCATACATATATAAACCTTATATTTACATACACATAGATGCAATCTTATTTTTTTCTCAGTCAGACATGAAATCCGACATTAGCTTTAACGTATTCTTTTAAGTCTGAATATTTAATGCCTTTAAATTAAAATATTGTATTTAAAAAACTCCTTCTCTGATTAATTTGGCATTTAGTAGATTTTTGAAATAATTTAAATATTCTGACAGACATAAAAAAGTTAAAATGAATGTGAATATGAGAAAAAAATATCCATTCCTTAAGTGTATGTAAGTGTATGGTTTCAACTGTGTAAATATATTTAGAATTTTTTATTTTTCCGTCAGACGTTTCCCAACCTCTCAAGATAGAGAGATCTTGAGCAATAGATCATGAATCTACTATTTCTGCAGTTGCAAAATTCCAACAGAAACAACAAATCCAGACAGACGTCATCGAAACCCTGTCCACTGCTCCTTCTCCTCCACAGTTATTGATGTACTGAGTCTCCAGGACTCCAGGCAGAGCTCGGCAGCGTTGGAGAAGCTGTCAGCAGGTCTGGATGTGCTCAGCGACCTGTACGTGATGTCTATGCTGCGGCTGCCAGCAAAACTGGGTGGAGTTTTGTTGGGTTTCTACAGCAAACAGGACAACAGGAAGTACCTGGAACTGGCCGTCATGGGCAAGATCAATAAAAGTAGGTGAGGTCCAAACAGTGGCTGCATTGCTGCTGATGATGATAATGATGTTTACAGTCTGTGACCTTTTCACCTTTGCCCTCAGTCCTTGTACGTTATGTGAAAGCGGACGGAAAGCTCCACACCGTCAACCTGCAGAACGCAAACGTGGCCGACGGACGCACTCACTCCATCATCCTGAGAGTGGGCGGTCTGCAGCGGCAACATACCCACATGGAGCTGTATGTCGACTGCCGATTGGTTGATTCCAGCGAAGACCTTCCTCAGCTTGTGCCTCTGCCTCGAGATGCTGACATGGTGGAGGTCCGACATGGACAGAAGGCCTACACGCGTCTGCAGGTGAGTGATGACATTAAGGATGTGATCATTAATTGTGTTGATGATAATAATAAATGCAATGTTGATTCACTTTCTCTCTGTAAGGGTGCAGTGGAATCTCTCAAGGTGGCTCTAGGGGGCACTGTTGCGAAGGCTGGAACATTGATCGATTGTCCTTTTCAAGGAGACTCGTCAAACTACAACACAGGTCTGTTTAGGCAATCAGTTGTCTCATCCTTGTCCCCCCTGTCCATACCTCTCTTGTCTGTCTCACACCTGTCCCTGAGGAAACTCACATGTGTGTTTTCTTTCAGTGAACGGGGACGTAAACTCCATCCTGGGTGAGTTGTCCTCTGATGTCAAACACCATGAAATCTATAATGGCAGCTGATTGGTGTGATGATGTTATCTCCAGGTGAACACACCAAGGCTCTGATTGGACAACTGATCATCTTCAACCAGATCCTGGGAGAACTGAGGCAGGACATCAGAGAGCAGGTGAGACAGACAGGACATCAACCTGACACAGCAGGTTGGACATGTGTGAAGACCTTCCTGTGATCTTGTCCTCAGGTGAAGGAAATGTCATTGATAAGAAACACCATCCTGGAGTGTCAAGTCTGCGGTGAGTCGTATGGACGGACAGAGGGACGGATGGACGGTTGAATAGACATATGAGGACACACTGATTGAAGCTTATCTCTGTCCCGCAGGATTCCATGAGCCTCGATCGCGCTGTCTCCCAAACCCATGTTTCAAGGGTGTGTCCTGCATGGACAGTATGCAGTTCCCTGGTTACATCTGTGGACCATGTCCTCCAGGTACAACCGGCAATGGAACCCACTGTGAGGACGTCAACGAGGTAAACAACAATCACACATAACAACACTAGCAACACACGCATCAAAACACCCACCAGTGACCTGTCAGTCATGTGACTCCTCCCACTCAGTGTGATGCGTGGCCGTGTTTCTCTCCCGAAGCCTGTATCAACACCATGGGTGGCTTCAGCTGTAAACCCTGTCCTCCTGGTCTGTGGGGGGCGTCGCTGGTTGGTAGTGGACTTGACTATGCCAAGACACACAAGCAGGTCAGTTTGATACTTCTCTGTTCATCTCTTTGTCTCTCTCTGTCTCGCATTACAATGACATAAAAGTTACCTAAAAAAAGATGTTTTGACAATACAATACCAAAGCTATTATTACTTTTAACTTAAAAGTTACTTTTAACCATGGAAAATGGCTTGATGTCAGCTCCTATTGTGTGCCTTTCCAGGATTGTGTGGACATCGATGAGTGTGTGGACATCCCGGAGGCCTGTGTACCAAACTCCGTCTGCATTAACACTGTGGTGAGTTGTCGCTCACAGTTCCTTGTCTCCCCCTGCTGGATAGACTCTGCATTGACGTTTTTCTTTCAGGGCTCTTACAAGTGTGGAGGCTGTAAACCCGGGTTCCTGGGAAACCAGACAACGGGCTGCTATCCCAAGAAGTCCTGCAACACTCTGACCTTTAACCCCTGTGATGCTAACGCCCACTGCGCCATGGAGCGGAATGGAGACGTGGCCTGCAGGGTGAGGAGTCTGTTCACCTATGATGGCTCAGCCTGTTAGTCGATAGTTAATGATGGTTAACGTGTGTGTGCAGTGTAATGTGGGCTGGGCAGGAAATGGAAACACGTGCGGCATGGACACAGATATCGACGGTTATCCAGATCGCGCTCTGCCCTGCGTGGACAACAACAAACACTGTAAAAAGGTGAGCTAGTGTTCGTTTGTCGCCACAGTACCAGCAACCACTGGCCCAGTCTCTCACCTGTCCACACCCTACAGGACAACTGTCTCCTTACACCAAACTCGGGCCAAGAGGATGCAGACGGAGACGGCATTGGAGACCAATGTGATGAAGATGCTGATGGAGATGGAGTCAAGAATGTGGAGGTGAGAGAAGACCAGTAACAGATCAGAAATGTGAATCTGATTACTATTAGATTACTACTCTGTAATCTGATTTCTGTGACACTGGTTATTATTACGCTGGTCATTCAGTGGTCAGTAGGTAATAAAGTCTTCGTCCTCCTACTGTTCATGATTCTATTTCTCCTTCTTCTCCCATTCTTCCTCCACCTCGTCCTTTGTCTGTTCACCGTCCCTACTGTCCCTCAGGACAACTGCCGCCTGGTACCAAACAAACACCAGCAAAACTCAGACAGTGACTCTTTTGGAGACGCTTGTGACAACTGTCCCAACGTTCCCAACAACGACCAAAGAGACACTGACGTGAATGGACAGGGAGATGCCTGTGACCTGGACATTGATGGAGACGGTGAGAACAAATAATGTGATTCCATCATTTAATCGTAATAAAACCCTGACACAAGGATGTCTGGACATGTGGTACAAAGATCACGCTGTTCCCATACTGTCTTGTCTGTCCTACCTGAGTACATCTGTGTCTTTCAGGCATCCCAAATGTCATTGATAACTGCCCAAAGGTTCCAAACCCAATGCAGACGGACAGAGATAGGGACGGCGTTGGAGATGCCTGTGACAGCTGTCCAGAGCTCAGTGACCCAACACAGGTTAAGACGTGTGACGGCACAGAGTCAGGACAAATGTCTTCATCTGTGTCGCTCTGTCCTCATATCTGTCTGTCTTTGTTTCACAGACGGATGAGGACAATGACCTGGTAGGGGACGCGTGTGACACCAACCAGGACATGTACGTCTCTATCTCAGTTTAGGGTTTTAGGTCCATAGAGTAGAAGACAGACAACCAGAATTCCTTGGAGGAAGTTGAACTTTGTCTTTCTGCAGGGATGGAGATGGTCTCCAGGACAGCAGAGACAACTGTCCCGACCTGCCCAATAGCTCACAGCTGGATTCTGACAACGATGGCCTCGGAGATGACTGTGATCATGACGATGACAATGACGGTGTTCTGGATGACCACGATAACTGTCGACTCGTCGTTAATCCCAACCAGAAAGACTCTGACAGTAACAACCGATCAGACCTAATCTCTGTATTAGTGCTAAGATTATTTTAGTCTTCTGCTCTTTAACCACAGGTCCAAAATTGATGTATCGCAGAACTTCACACTGACCACTGATCATCTTTGATCATCTTGACCCTGTTCTCTTACATTTCTCAGTGAATGGAGTCGGAGACGTCTGTGAAGACGACTTTGACAACGACGCTGTGTTGGACTTGTATGACGTATGTCCAGAAAGTGCTGAGGTCACGCTGACGGACTTCAGAGCCTATCAGACTGTGGTCCTGGACCCAGAAGGTGACGCACAGATCGATCCCAACTGGGTGGTTCTGAATCGGGTAAGAAGACACAGTTCACCTGCTGGTTGTGGCTGAAGTCGACTGTCAACAGTTGAAGTTGTTGTGGTTTTTCCACAGGGTATGGAGATTGTCCAGACCATGAACAGTGACCCGGGTCTGGCTGTTGGTACGTGTTATTGTTTTAATCAGACTCAGTGACATCATCACCTGTGGTCAGTGTTTGACCCCGTCCTCACCTGCAGGATACACGTCGTTCAATGGCGTTGACTTCGAAGGAACATTCCACATCAACACAGTGACGGACGATGACTACGCGGGCTTCATATTCGGCTACCAGGACTCGTCCAGTTTTTACGTGGTGATGTGGAAGCAGACGGAGCAGGCCTACTGGCAGTCCATTCCCTTTAGGGCGGTGGCCCAACCTGCCCTGCAGCTCAAAGTCTGTACCCTCTGACCTCCTCCACCTCCTGTGTTTGAACTGCTCTAAATCATGTTCTGGTCTCTGTCCTGTCTTCAGGCTGTGAAGTCTCAAACCGGTCCTGGTGAGTACCTGAGGAATGCTCTCTGGCATACTGGGGACACAGCTGGGGAGGTCACGCTGCTCTGGAAAGATCCACGCAACATAGGCTGGAAGGACAAGACTTCATACCGCTGGCAGCTGAGCCACAGGCCGCAGGTTGGATACATCAGGTACGATTGGCCTGATCTGGTCACATGACTGGAGACGAGGTTTAATACAGTACTGGGGAGCAGTGGTTTTCAACTGGTCTGTCTTCAGGACACACACTCAGCCCTAAATGACAAGCTATGACCCTATGACAGAAATGTCAAGTAATAGACAATAGACTGTAAAAATAATCATATAGACTTTAAAAAAATGACACAAACACTGTAAGCTGTTAAAAAACTGTATAGTTTCAGTCAATAATTGTCATTTGCTGATGTTTAACTTACTGTGAATAAGATTCCCAAAGAAAACCAAAGTCAGTTGTTGCAATATAAACTAACAATATACAATATTATCATGGTCTTAACTTTGGCTCAAAGGCGGTGCCTCTGTCTTTGGTGTGAAACTCCAGGATTCATCTCCTGGGTAAGTTCAAATCCTGGTTAGGATGGTTGACTTTCAGTGGGCTCACCACCTGGTACAGTATGGTGCAATGCGATTTGGGTGACAGTTGTGGAGACTGCTGGCCCCACGACCCAGTAATGGATAAGCAGATGAAAACAAATGAACGAACAATATCATTAGAAAATATAAACTTTGAAATCTCAAACATATACACTTTCTGTTACAGCCAGCGTTGTAGTAACTTTTAGTAACAGAGCTACAGTCAGTGACAATGACATCACAGTCTGACCTTCTGATCTGCAGCTGATCCCAGATCAGACTGTTTATCTGGCTGTAAAAATCCCTGTGTGTTCTAGGGTGAAGCTGTTTGAGGGGTCGGACATGGTGGCGGACTCTGGTGTTGTCATTGACACGACCATGAGAGGAGGACGACTTGGAGTCTTCTGTTTCTCACAGGAAAACATCATCTGGTCCAACCTGCGCTACCGCTGCAATGGTAGGAAGATTTTGAACCAATAGTCCTCAGTGTTTCATGAAGCTAACAGTAAGCTAACAGGTGCTGTTTGTTCTGGGTTTCAGACACGGTTCCTGAAGATTTTCACACTCATCGTAAACAGGTTCTGATGCACATTCAGGTCTGACAGCCACGCTATGCTAACTAAGTTAGCAACAACAACTGCGCTCAACCATCGCCACAAAAGGAGAAGCAGCAGAAACCTCTGGACAGTTTATACACTGAGGCACCGTGATGTCATCGACATGAAACTAGACATCATTAAAATGAATCCAAGACCAAAGTGGATCAGATCCTAGACCGGAAAGATGAGGACAGAACTGAACCAGAGCCCTTAACCTCCTTTAAGTCACGGCCTGGTCCAAACGAAGGACCAGGGTCAGACTTAGAACCTAGAACCTGGACCTGGACCTGAACCCCGAGCAGGAACTTTTACTGATTAATTGAGTTGTGTAAAAAAAACAGATTGTTTTTAGAAATTATTTAGTTTTTTCTGGGTCTGAACATTCATCAACATCCAGACTTTGAACAAACCACAGAATCTGTTCATGTAATGACGACACGTCTCCTTCCTAATCAGTCATGAACAACAACATACTCCATATTTGTTTCCCTGAATAAAGGAATGACTAAAGGTGGCTTCAGGACAAGGGTTATTTTTCGGATTTTTAGATGAAGGTGGTGGACACAGGTGGTGGTTTCCTGGTGGGGTCACATGGTGTGGGGGTTTTATTCACTGAGTGAAATAATAACCTGGTTCTTTAGTCCAAAGTCAATGTCTCTGTCACGGGGTTTGATTTCCAGGATTCACCTTCTCGGCAAGTTTGAATCCCGGTGAGGGCGGTTGGCAGTGTGATATGGGTGATGGTCGTTGAAACTCCTGTCCCTGTGACCAGGTAACAGATAAGTCCATGAACATCGATGGCTGGAACTGATGAGTCTAATGCTGCTGGAGCTGCGTAACATTCTTCTTCACCAGAATCAGTAAAATCACTGGTTTTGTAGTTTCTCCTGTTGAGGAACGTTTTTATTGAAATTAACATTTATTTGTTTTGTTTCAGGTCCAACGCTCACTTTTGACTCTGAACATTTGGCAAGTCGTCCGCAAGTAAGAGAGTATTTTAAGATTTTGGATTTAATTTTAGAATAAGGATCAAATTAGAGTTAGGATTAGGGATTAACACCAGAAATATAAATCTGTAGTAAAGGTTTTGGAATGCTTTATGTCAATGGCATGCTAACAAAATACATAAAGCTGAGTGTATATATTTACTAGTGTGTGTGTGTGTGAGTGCCTGTGTGTTTCTGGCCATGAATGTGTGTGTGTGGGTCACGCGGCAGCAGCTGTTGGCGATTTATTTAGAAACGTCTGACGCTCTCAGTCAGCTGTGAAGACACCATGAGGCAAAAACCAGGGCCAGTAAAAAGGCACAGCATGGTCTGGGACAGTCCTGGACCAGACATGGAGATTTCTCAATGACCTCCTGGACCAGGTCCTTAAGAAACCTATGAAACTGAGCGACCTGGAGAAGGCCTTATCAAGAATCCTGGAACCGATGGTGTGATCATGGATGGATTCTGATCCTGAAGCTCTAAGGTAGGGAACCCTTTGTGTTCTCTGAGTCTGTTCCACCAGGAGTCACCAACTAACTAGAGTTTTGAAGCATGGTGGTTCTGTAGCATAGTGGTCGACACGCCTGCCTCAGGCGGAGAGTCCTGGGTTTGATTCCCAGAAGACCTACTCTCTAACGTACTTTTGGATACATTTGAGAAAACAACTGAAGTGCATTTAGCCAGTCACTCCTTTAGGGGGCGCCACAGCATTCATCTGCCAAGTTCTTACATGAGGTACTTTACATTCAGGTGAAGGTCTGAGGGCGGAGGAACGCTAAGAAAGAAGTTAGCTACGATGTTTGGTTTCGTGGATGTCCTCACCATCTCTCTCAGGGCAGATAGTTGATCGATCGATGTTATTGATTTATTCTGACATGAATGACAAGATAGTACCGACCGTTGTGTGTGGGCCTGAGTGTGTGTGTGTGGGTGTGGGGGTAATTCTATGGTTTAAATTTAACCACACACACACACACACACACTGTCACTCTGCCTGGACACCAGCTGTATTTTTAAACCTGATGAGGTGACGATAGTAAATGTACCGTAGTAGAGATTTTTTGTTGGCTGTTTTTACTTTAAGTAATACTAGAATACTTTCTAATACTAGTATCTTAAACGTAGTAGCTAAACAGTTAAAATCTCCAAACCCTTGCATTTGTGTGATGAACTGTACAACATTACATACAATTCATTTTGCAGCAGTTCTTAACCAAATCAACTTGAAATTAGTTAAATAAAAACACCCGATGGTAAAAAATAAATAAGATAAATAAAACAAAGTAGCTCATAAGCTAGAGTAAGAAGAAGAATAGTGTAAAAATGTAGTCATAAAGATAGATTTTCTTGCACAAACAATATAATTTGTGAAGTAACTGCTGAATTACTGATTCCATGGAATTATAATACAATAATAATTGATCCTCTCCATGTTTTTATAAGTTAGCTGCGTTATTTTCATTTCAGTTTCTCTTCATTTCTGAGCCTTCCTTATTATTCCAAAGGATTCTCCTGAGGTATTAGTAGCGTTCTGTGTATTTATCTAGTTTGTGTCTCTGTCTCCAGTCTGAGGATGAAACCTGTGAACGGTGTTAAAGGAAACCATGGAAACGCTGCATCTGTTGACACTGTTGCTGCTGCCGTTAAGTTTCACTGAAGGTACACAAAACAAACACACACACACACACACAGGCCTGTGGGGGCATCAGAACATCAGACCCCTGCAGACATCACCTCCAGGTTCTTGGTCATATTGTGATTTCTTGAATGATACTGGGAACATGGGGAGACCTGATCAGCAGAGTAAATAAGGATATTAAGGATACACACTAAACAATCGCCTGTTTTATCTATTTTTTATTAGAGTTATCATTCCAGGGCTGTGGCCAAGTCAACAACTACTAAGAGCAAATGTTAAGAATAAGAAAACTGCTGGAGATAGTAGTTACTACTGTATTTTCCCGACTGTAAGGCGCACATAAAAGTCTTAGATTTTCTTCAAAATGTGCGGCGCTCCCTATAGGGCAGTGCACCCTGTGTGTGTTGTCATTGTAAGGCGGACGTCGTAGAGGACACCATGAGAACGTTAAAGGGGGGAGTGTGGGCGTGACTTGTATTTAAAACCCGCCCCCTATGATCAGGTGCGCCTTAAGCCCGGTGCACACGGGGAGGATTCGGCGCGCGCCGATTGCTCAGCGCCAGATTCTCACCGTGTGCGCGCAAATTTTCGTGAGCATTTGGTCACTTGAGGCCGTGAGCAAAATATCGATCCTGCTCAATTTCGTGAGCATCTTTCTCACTACAAATGATTTGTGCACATGCGTTATTACAAAGACGCAATAAGATGGCAGCCCGCAGCGTCTTGTTGAATGAGACTATTGAGAAGACTATGAGAAGATAAATTCGTAGATCTTTGGCAAGACCATCAGATGTGTATAAGAGACAGGTGAAGAATCTACCAACACATTTCTGGAGATCTACCAGTAGCATATAGCATATAACAGCGTGAAGGAATCTGGGTTGGTAATTTAAGATATAGCTTTCTTGGAGGTAAAACCTTCTTCTTTGGTTTTGAACTTTCTAAATTTACGATTTTATACATGTACGGGGGTGTGGTTTCACAACTTTGTGGGTGTGAATCACATGTGGAATGCAATGGGAGAAAGTAGGTTGGGTCTCTAGTGACCAATCACATCATTGGTATTGTAGCCTACTGTTGCCACCACGTGGCACGGTTGTGTACTATGGTTTATCGACAAGATGTGTATAAGAGACAGGATTTAGGGGAGTGTGGGCGTGACTTGTATTTAAAACCCGCCCCCATGATCAGGTGCGCCTTATGGTCATGAAAATATGGTAATCTTTTTAAAACAATGTTAAGGTAGAATCTTGGAGCTACTGCAAACTTGTAACCTGGATATATATATATATATATATATATATATATATATATATATATATAGCCTGTAAATAACCATCCTGTATAGTAGGGCAGGTAGGGGAAACTCTGGGCCGTGGACCAGTAGCGGTCCATGGGGCAATTGTTACCGGGCCCTAGAGAGACAATGCTCAACTTACACAATTTATGTTTTATTTACTATTTGAGGCTAAACAGTGTTTTCCAGGCCAAGTCCTTGTACCACCTACCACAGAGTAGACATTTTCTGTCTCATCAAGGACGTCCACACTCTAGTGTCTCTTCAATGAGGCAATGAACCCTTAAAAACTGCTTTGCCACTTAGAGGTGAAAAGTTCTGCATTAAAAAAAAAACAAATCACTGATTGTCAACTTTGTTTGCCAATTAAGCTGCATACAGAGTTGATAAATGTTGATCGTTATACTTAAAAAATACCACCTTTAAGGCGGACGTTTAATTTTCCGCTTGACCTCAAAGACTGGTCAGCGAAAAAATTTGCCAGACATTTGACCGGTCCATGGTGCAAATAGGTTTGGGGAACTAGTCCTTTGTAGATAAAAGCAGATATTTCAATGTTCTAATCCTTCTTGATCCATTGACTTTTTTTTCTCAGTTTTTCAAGAATAAAGTCTGTCTCTCTCAACATATCCGTCTTTTCTCTGCAGCTGCAGCTTCCTGTCGTATCCTCAAGTGCAACTCAGACTTTGTGGCTGCAACCCTGGATCTGGGTGGCGGTGTTGGTGTCGGAGGAGCAGGGGCATTAGGTGGGATGGGAGGTGGAGGTGGAGCACCTATAAGCAGGGCAGCAATGAATGCTGGGTACTGCAGCGCATTGCGATCCTACGCCACCTGCACCAGGAGGATGGCCCGGGCGTGCCGCGGTGACCTGGCCTACCACTCGGCGGTTCAAGGCATCGAGGACCTGCTGATCCAACACCGCTGTCCGAGGGTGGGGCCGACGCCTCAGCCCCGCCCCCTTCCTCAGGGCACTCTCTCTGCAGACGACTGCATCTACGAGCGGGGCTTCCTGAGCAGAGAAGGTCGAGCTCCTGAATACCTGCACTGCGGCGTGTTTGGTGACCCTCACGTCCGAACCTTTGACGACAACTTCCAGACCTGCGCTGTGGAGGGGGCGTGGCCTCTCATAGATAATGAGTTCTTATATGTTCAGGCTACCAGCTCTCCAATAGGGGGCAGTGATCACAAGGTGGCAACTACAACACTGACAAAGGTGAGTAGCATTAAAGGGAACAAGTAGTAGGTTAGTTTTAACTTCTTGTCTCTTCTTTTAGCTTTTTTTTTGTGTAATTCATCATTGACGAACAGCTGCTCTGTGTCCACAGATCACCGTCATCTTTAAAAACGTTCCTCAGTGTGCTGAGCAGAAGTTGTACCAGGCTGAGCTCGACAACGTTCCTTCTGCCTTTGCTGATGGATCCGTGTCCAGTGTTGATCGCCTGGGACGCCACAGTCTGAAGGTCCAGACCCAGAACCCAGGAAGACACGCAGAGATCCATGCTGTCCACATTGGGACGCTGCTGGTTGTGCGTCAGAGCGGCCGCTCCCTGGGACTCTCTGTCCTGTTACCGCGTGGTGTTGCAGAGGCGTACGGACCAGAGCAGGACCTGCAGCTGTGCGTGTGGGGGTGTCCCGCCTCCCAGAGATTGGACACACTCCGTCCACCGCTACCGCACGCCGCCCTGCCCAGAACCGTCAGTGCTCATTCCCACTGCGCTGCTCTGCTCCCGAACCGGGATGTCTACTACCAGGCCTGTGTGTTTGACCTGATCTCCAGCGGTGACCTGAACTCCAGCACCGCAGCCGTAGACGCCTTAACTGACGCGGGTCACATGATCCCTGAGAGAGAAAGGGTTCACCTGCTGCCACTCTCTGCTGCTGCTGCTGCTGGTAAAGTCTACCTGAATTTGATACTGCTGATGCTCGGCATGCTGGGAACTCTAAGCTGATTGAGTACCGGGACATTTTTAGATCATGTTTCCTCCACGCAACGCAACTTACTGTTTAACAGTGAAACACGTGAAGCCATGGCAACGGAGACAATATTAAAAAATACAGACTTTTGTTAAGAAACAGGTGAAGGTTGTATAAATTCTTTTTTTAGCGGCGACTCTCTGTTCAGGATAAGTTAACAAAAATAACCTTTAAACTCATTGTGCTAACAGGAAGTTGAAGATATTGACATAAAAACAACACTTTTTGTTGTTTTTGTTTTTTTGTATTTGTTTGTTGATTATATTTTTGCATTTATGTTTAAGCTTGAGATGTGTTGTCTGTTAAAGACACTGTTAGACATTTGTCCCTTTCTTCAGTCCACAGACACATCAGTGCTCACAATTTATTTTTTAATCTCTTTGCCCATATTCACCTCACTACCCCAATGTGACCACAGGAGGCAGCACTGAACCATCGGCGCCTGTGGCTAACATTCAAATCAATGATTTTCTCTATGGAATTTGTTCTAGGATGGTTTGAAAACTAACTCTCACCTCATCCTTTGACTAAATGAAAACAGGACTCTGTAAAAACTAAGATTTTATTACATTCAAATGAATAATTTTATTATTTATGACATGGTATTTGAATATTTGTGTTTTATGGATTTTATATTTTATTTGCCGGAGATGGTAACATTTTGTAGAAATCTTACAGATGACCTTATAGAGTTAATAAAAAAATCCTAAAATTACAATATTTAACAGACACTGAGTTCTTCCACTCACTGATTGTGATAATTGATGAATTGATGGTCCAGGTTTGTGGGCGGACCAGTCTCGTAGTTCATCACCTGTGTGTCGTCATAGTCTTCGTGGGCGGGGTCCGGATCAATCAGCTGATTGGCTCGTTTTGAAAGGGCCTTCTTTCCTAATGTTTTGATATAATACGCGACCATCACAAACTGCAGTACCTGCAGAGAAAGGGGTTTCAGCACCTCCTACAGGCTGATACTGGTACTACAGCAAGTGCAGACGAACCATGTCCGGTTTAGTGAGAAACTAGTTGGAATCAAGTGTCTTTTTTGTGTGTGATTTCAAAGTAACATCACATTAAATCAGGCAGGTGCTGGTGTGAAATGTGTGATTCTGGTGTGAATCCGTTGTGAACGAACTCTTCTCACCTGGACCCCCAAGAGGCCGAGGTCCATGCCCACGATTGTCACAATGTTTTCTTGCAGCCAGGCATTGAGTGATTGTCTGCAGCCCTGCAACAACAAACAAAGGTAAAAAAAAATGCACAAAATAACACGAGGATGTCACTAACATCTGGTCACCTGATGGTAGGAACTGTTTCCTGTCCCAAACAATGGAACCTCAGCAAGGACGGAAGGAAGGATCTCCGTTGCGAGCAGGTGCTCTGAGGCGTTCTGATGTTCTACACACCAGGGTGACTGGTCTGCTTCTTCAAACTGGCTGAAACAGGAACAGGGACGGACTTCCAGAGACTCATCCAGGCTCAGGCCGATGATGTAAGAGTTCCTTTGCCAATCATCTGGTCCTGTCCTGCCGCAGCATTTCATCTGTCAAACAATCGATGACACAATTAATGGATCAGTGAGAGAAAAATCTGTTCCACTGTGAAAAAACGTTCACTGACCTGGATCTGAATGCTGTCGACCAGGAAGTCTGTCCTGCTGCTGCTGCCGTTGTGGCTTCCATATTGGACGATCAAACTGTCAAAGGTTTCGTCCAAATTGTCCTCAATCTGAGTCAATATGAGAGATTATATATCGTTAGCCTCATAGCATAGTTGCCTAAGTCATATTTTATTGTTTTTGGGAAACAAGAAAAAAAACAATTTTTTGAAAACACATTGTTTTTTTTATTGAAATGATAATAGTGGCCAAAATTGACTTAGGCAATTATGCTATTGAGCTAATGATGTAGATTAGGGACAATTAAGATAATATTGTTTTTTCCTCCTATGTTGACAATCTGACACAATGTCTGGGTTTTGCCATATCTGCTGGTGTCTCACATAGGGTTCTGAGATATTTATCTCACTTTTGAAGGCGATATATATATTTGTATCAGTCAATATCAATATTACTAAATGTTTGAAAAGTATTTGACCAATACTGGATATTGACATCCTTAGAAACAATAATATAATAACAGAAATGATCATTTTACTGAACTGAAATTTCTGATATTTGTGTATTCATCCATCTTTCATCTGTACAGGATGGGAGTCACCTGACCTGGTTCCTGTTGACCAGCAGCAGCAGCGTGATGAACAGCTGACCCAGAACCAGGACCGAAAGCAAAGTGAGGTACTGAGGAACAGCAGCAACAGGTGACAGTTTAATGTTGTTGTTAGGAAGTCTCAACACAGGAGAGTCAAACACGCTATATAATTTATATGCATGTATACATATATATAATATATATATATATATACATATATACACATATATAATATATATATATACATAATGTATATACTAGGGGTGTGATGATTCAATCACATAACGATCCGATTCATATCTCGATTCACAGGCTACGATCCGATACAGGAACGATTCAAAACAAATATTAAACGATCGATCCGGTTCGATCCGATTCGCTTTAGTTCGATCCAAACTGATCCAAACTGATTAATTTGTACACCCCTAATATATATATATAGTGTATATTGGGGTGTGACGATTCACATAACGATCCGATTCATATCTCGATTCACAGGCTACGATCCGATTCAGGAATGATTCATAAAA
>JAFBJS010006737.1:85569-96910 GCA_016785265.1 Paraplagusia blochii
GATGTGTATAAGAGACAGATATTAAACGATCGATCCCATTTGGTTCAGTTCGACCCAAACCGATTAATTTGCACACCCCTTATATATATATATATATATATATATATAGTGTATATTAGGGGTGTCACGATTCACTCACATAACGATCTGATTCACATAGGCTACGATCCGATTCAGGAATGATTCATAAAAAATATTAAACGGTCGATCCAGTTCGATCCGATTTGGTTCAGTTCGATCCAAACCGATCCAAAACTATTAATTTGCACACCCCTAATATATACATTTATGTATATATGTGTATATATATATACATGTACATATACATGTATGCATATATATGTATATCTATACATGTACTGAATACATATACATATGTATGCATATATATATATGTACATTTACTGTATACATATATAGATATATGTAAGTATATGTATACATATGTTTGTGTATTTATTCTGGAAGTTCAGTGTGCTTTTGTATGGCTTATTGTCACGCTACATGTTGCTTTCTTCAATTCCTGCCAGTATTTCAACATTGTGTTCAACTAAACGTGCCCCATTGAATGGATGGATGTTCTTAAAAAAAGACTGAGAGACTGGAGTAAAGTCAACTCTTCATTTCCATTATATTTAGGCTTAAACTGAAGAATATAGAAGTACACAGAGCACAGTGCAGTACACCAGCAAGTACTGTTTCTGCAGTGATATTATTCCCATATTCTTACCGTCACTAGCAGGACTTTCTGTTCTCCGTGAGTTCCAATACATCCAATGACGACAGCAATAATCACCACACAGCCTGTCATCAACAGACCAAACCCCACTGTGGACAGCTCCACTGCACAGACAGACAAAATGAGAAACACGCAGTGAAGTAAAGACGACTTTTTGAGTATTTTCATTTATGTGCAGCCTGAGTGACATTCACCACCTGATGTCTGTATGAGCAGAAGGTTTTCTTTGTCAAAACAAATCCAGATGCCACAGCCGGCCACACTCAATCCCAGAGCCTATTCACACAAGTCGAGTTTAGTTACTGACAGATAGAATGAAGCTAAATATCATACAAAATTCAAACATATTGCTATTTCATTAATAGATCATTTTGAGTAAAAAAAAGCAAAGAGCAGGCCTTGAATTGATTGGGAAGAAGTAGAATAGTTACATTTTAGGCAAAAGTAATAAATAAAATAACTATGATACCAACAAAAATACATAAAATACTTAGATGTTTGACACAACAGTCATTTTATTCCAGTTGAAGCTGAAGGCAGTGATGTGAAACCTCCACCCAGATCCACTCTTCTCACCAAGAACAGGATGTTGAACAGAAACAAGCCAAACTTCAGCAGCTCAAGCTTTAGATCCAGACTCATCCTGGTTCCGATCCGGCTCTTATTCCCTGTTCCAGGAATTCTACGCTCTCATGTCCAATCTTAGCGTGCGTCTGTTTTTCTGTGTGTCTCGCGGGGTCAATGTCCACTTCCTCATTTGCTCTAAACATTAAACCTGGATTCCTTCCATCAGGAAGTTTGTGAGTTTCTGGACAAACCTTTTTGGAAAAAAAGTGTCTACTAAATAGAATATAATGTAAAAAAAATGACTTTCTCTCACTTCCCATAAAGAACATCTGTGAGGAGCTCAAGGTGGTCTGATCATAGATATGTCTCCACCCACAAAGCTTACAGCTAGGCATGCAGAGAGTGTGGTGCAGTGTGATTTGGTTGCCAGTTTTGGAGACTGCTGCGACTGAAAGTTAAAGACAGATAAGAGGATGAAGATAAATGGAAATGAATGAATGAAAGATCTGAGGTTGGTCCACTCCTGCCCTTATGAATGAACAAAATATACTGTAAATATTGGTAGAAGAATGATCCTAGAGATGGAGCTACCAGGTGGGAGACAAAGAGGAGATTGATGGACGCAGTGAGGGAGGACATGGAGGTAGTTGGAGTTAGAGTTGAGGACACAGAGGACAGGAGGAGATGGAAAATGTTGACAACCACTGAAAAAAGTGACAGGACGTAAGGAGAAGAAGAACGAAATATTCTGTAAATGTAAAAAATAAAGAATATTTGAACTTTTCTATGCACTTGTTATTGAAGGACAGTTTGTTCTGGATCGTCCAGAGTCGCCGCTCCACAGGCTGCACCCCGAGTCTGTGTCAATTAATCAGAAGAACAGGCAGTTTGACCTCTGACCCTGAGCTGAAAGACAAACCTTACAGTGGTGCAGGGTTCAAAGGTCTCAGCATGGGCCTCATTCCCACGTTTGTCAGCGCTGCAACGTTTCCCTGGAGAATGTCTTGGAAGTTTGCTGGAATGTCCTCCAGAGTTTGAGGTACAACGTTTTTTAATTGGTGCTCGTATCCCAGCGGGAATTTTATTCTGCCTTTCACATCTCTGTCACTTTCTTAACAACACCTGGAACGCTCAAGGACCTCCTGGATCATTCTCTTCCTGGAAAAATGTCTGGAACACCAGGATCAACATCTACAATGTTTTATGTTTCTAAGGAGCTGTTAGAAGATCTTCACATGGATACTGAAGTTCTGGAACTCAAAGATGATCAGGAACTTCCTGGAACTTTCAAGACACTATTGGAAAATTGGAAGAACTTCCTGGAATCTTCTCCTTTAACATTGGGAAAATCCCATTCATCCCACTGTTAACACGATTGGATTTGACTGAAAGCCAGTGATTGGTGGTTGGATGACGACATCACACTCTCACGTCTGGACATGTTCACCTGCTGAATCACAGCAGTGTTTTAAAAAATGTCCTCAACAAAGAATCGTGGAGAAGATGCAGAGTCCTGCAGGACTCTGTGTTCACCTGGTCCTGCAGGCCACCAGGTTTTCCAGGTCCTGCAGGACTCTGTGTGGTCCAGGTCTCTCTGCAAGGCTCCATGGTCTCCAGGTATCATTCTATGATTTGAAGAATACAGAGCTTTGTGTTTTAACAGATAATCACTCAATGAGGTGGAGGAATAGGCCACGCCCCACTTCTGTCTAACTCTCCTTCTGTCTCACCCTGGTGTCCCCTCAGTAGACGGTCTCAGTCTCCAGGATGAACGCTCCGCTCTCTCTCTCTCTTTGGTTTGTTGTGCTGACCTGGAGCTGCTGTGGTGAGTGACCGCCTTCACTAACTGACCATTAACCCTTATTAATAACAGTTAGGGGGCGCTATCCCAGTGCTGTATTATAATTATTACTATGATTATTATTGCTATATTATTATTATTAGATATTAACTTTTTCTCATTCCCACATTTATCAGTTTGTTTTACTTTACTTTGAGGTTTAATGTTAATCTATGTTTTTGTTTTATTACAATTTTCCTTGTAATACTTATGATTAACCCATAAATTATTATGATATAATAAATATTTAAATTATTATTATTATTATTATCATTAGGTTTTCTAACTCTGGCTTTTTTGAAGTTTTGTCACTTTGCTAAATTCTATCAGTACATTTTTCATAATTTGCGTATTTTGTCTAATTTTTTTGCAGACATATTTATCTAACACTTAGATAAATATATCTGCAAAAAATATTAGAGCCTAGCCTGTTAGCCTTGTTAGCTAACATTTATACGTTTTATTAATTTATTTTAAATCCAGTAGCATCATGGTGGATAGACATGGAAAGTTTGGACAATTAATCAATTTTGGCTGAGGTGGCTCCAACTAGTGGCTGAAGCTGGAATAGCATGTACATCAATGTGAGCAGTGTGCCGGACTTCACAGAATTGCGAAAGTTGAGAGTGAATTGTGTATTTTGGGTGTAACTTTGATGGTAATGAACGGTAAAAATCCCCAGATGAACAGTCAAGGATCAGCACAATATCAGAATAAAAGTCTCAGCTCAGCTCTGACTTCATGGATGAGCAGAAGTTCAGCCTGTTCTAACCTGAGTCTGGATCTGCTGAGACAGGCTGACGTTCACGTTCCTCAGAGGATCCTTTCACCCAGACTGGAGCTTCATCTCCAGTGTGGATGACTGAGTTCTTCAATCAGGTCCTCAGAAGACCAGGATTTCGTAAAGACCTGCCAGTCTCCTCAGGGTCATTGCTTCCTCGGATTCTTCATCTCCTGTGATACGCAGACGAGTGTGTTTGTGTTCTCTGATATCAGGCTGCAGACAAGATCTAACCTGTCTCCCTGTTTTCACTACAAAAAGAAAGGAACTCGTGATTCACTCTGGAAATGGGAATCTGGCTTTGCACACAAACTGGAATTATGGGAAAAGCTGGGTTAGATGTCTGAAGGACCATGAGAACGTTTGCTCACTGACACAACTGTTTGTTTTCGATAAACAGGAAGTGATGATGAAGTGTTCACCCCTGAATACGACTACGTCACGTCGACAGCAGATTATGACTACAACGCCACCTTTGACTACTACTGGGGTGACTTCTGTCAATCTTACATTTTTATATTTAATAACATTTATGTTATCGAGCAGGATTGAATGATAAAAGGGCTCTTTAATCTGTGGGATTTTGTTCATGATGTTCACATTTGTTGATTATTAAAGTGCACATATTTATTTTTATGTTTATTTTCTTTGTAGTGACAGTGTTGGACACCTCACATGACATTAAAAACAAGGTGAGAGAACCAAAAAGTCTCAAAATGTTTCATTTTTTATATAAAAAGTGACTATATTTTTTGTCTCTGACAGGCTGCAGTCATCACTCACACAACTCCAGTTCTTTTCTTGGGATTAGTTTTTAATCAAATGTGCAACAGATGAAGGGCAGGGGACAAAGACAAATCTGCACTCAGGTGAGGAACACAAGTCCTATCTGGACCTGGTTCTTTGTCTAAGTCTAGTATAGACCTGATTCATCTTGTTCGGTCTGTCTCCTGTCCCTGCAGGCACTGTCCACCGACGTTTGAACTTCTTTAGAAAAAGGAAATTATATTGTTTCTGTGCTGGATGTAAAATAAAAATCTCCTCTCGTCTGTTGATGTCAGTGAAATGCTAACCCCTGCTGGACATTCTGCGAATAACCCAGATTTATTGGATGAGGACAGCAAACTGAGAGAAGTAATCGATAAGCTTCATTTATGTGATTTAATTTATACTATTTTTCTGTTCAGAGGTTTCCCATCATGCACCTGGATATAGTCTCTGTGCAAATTCATCTGTTGACACAGAGACCGGGTCCAAAATAACCACAACACCGAGTATGTGTTAGTCGACGTGTCGGTTCATTGTTTTTTCCGATTGTATAAGGGCAGTTGTCGACAACATCAACAAACACAATGCTTTCAGTTGGCAGAGACACAAGAAATGCTCCCTCTAGTGTCAGTGAAATCCCCAAACAGCATTTAAATATTGTGATGCACAGCAACTGTTGTGTATCTGAGAGCTAAAATAGATACCACTCTATTATATATCGGTATTTATATATAGTGTTGTATTTTTGAATAAGGTTGTTATTAATACAAATTGCATTCGTGCTGTGATGTGTACGATAGCCACACGTCTCTGTATAGGAACACATTTTCTGGTTAAATATCCGAGGAATAGTGAACCGCTGTCAAATATGGCGGCAAGGAGGACAAAGAGAAGGCGTGTTCGTGGTTTAAACCTCAAGACGTTCGTGTTACCATTGGTCGTAGCACAACGACGCGTTGTAGTTTATGTCCAATCACAAATAGATCTTTTAAATAGCAACGCAATAAGGGCGTAGCTGTGAGAACAAGTCCAATCAGAACCCGAGAAATAGACGGGACTCATATATATTCATGTGGTTGGGGGCGGGGCCAGTGAGAGGAGGCAGTCCTTCGACCGCAGCGAACATGGAGGTTCAGTAAACGCCTGGTGTTCGTGGCTGACGGAGGTTCGTCGTAAGGCGCGATTTTTAGCTGATTGTTTTCTAGAGGTTTTGCGTTTTTGTGCCGTGCGTTCGACATGGAGATGAAAAAAAGAATCAGCCTGGAGCTCAGGAACCGGAACCCAGCGGAGGTAGGTTGTGATTTAGTAGCAGGAGACGTGGTGAAAGCAACGGAGTCTCCTCCGACATTTTGACCCAGAAAACAACTTCAACATGGAGGGAACTCCCGCGGGTTGTCCACGACAGCGTGCACATGCTCCTCGTGTCTCGATGCTGTTATGGACGCTGTCTGCGGGTTGAACCTCGGCGTCTGATGGGAAAGGATTTGAGTTTCACAGCTCCGTTGATCCGGTGGTTAAATACGGAGCTGAGCCTGCGTCTCGCTCGTCTGTGTCGGTCTGTTTCCCTCCTCCCCCCGGTGAACAGTTGGTGTTGGATGGCGCGTCAGAGCAGCTTCATTGAGAACTGTATCCGTGTAAACTTGAACCAACGGGCATTTAAAACGTTCTTATTTCTACCCGACATGCATGGCCTCGTGTGGCGGCTCTTGGTTGACTTTTCTTCCGAGTTCTTATCGTATTTAACCCAACAGGGAGCGTTAAAAAAATGATATTTTGCCCGATGTGACGTCACTGATTGCGTGTTTACGTCCGGCCCGCCACATTAGGGGGGTAACCTGTGGTGAATGTACCACAGTGGGGGCTACAGTGACCCGTGTTCCTTCAGTCGTGATGGAGAACTTTTGTGCTGCAGTCAGACTGACAATACGTGACGTCATCATAGATCTACAGCCGTTGGACTGGATTAAACCAGACTTGAAATGGACAAGTAAATAATCTGTTGTAATTTGACGGTATTGGATTATAATCACAGATTATAGAGAGTTGGTGACAACACAGTGGTTCTGTGGAGACATTTGTTGATAAATCAAAAACTATAATTATTTAAATTAAGGAGTAAATAATTATAGTTTTATTCGTTTATCTTATTGGATCAGTGGGCAACAGTCTCCACGACCACCACCCAAATCACATTGTACTGCACTGGCCCGGAAATAATAATATTTTCAAAAATGTCATAAATCTTTTGTTTATTTTATCTTAGGATGTAAAATTAAAGCCAGAACACTGACAAGTGAAATCACTGACTTTGTTAATGGACTTTGGTCTGTGAACTGAAGCCTCTGTGACCAGTGTTTACCGTCACACATGGACTAACCACTAGAGTTCAGTTGTTCTGTTCCAGCTGCTGGAGTCTCCGTTTATAGTAAGTGTCTTCTATGATGTCCACAGGTGGCAGAGCTTGTTGTGGACAACTGTCGCTCTAGTGATGGGGACGTGGAGGGACTGACGGACGAGTACTCAGAGCTGGAGATTCTCAGCATGGTCAATGTTGGACTGACGTCTCTGTCCAAACTTCCCTCTCTGCCTAAGCTGCGTAAGGTGAGTGTCCTTGTCAGTTTCCCAGGAACTCTCCTGTGTCTCCTGCTCCGCGTCTGAGTCTGTGTGTCCTGTGTGTCCAGCTGGAGGTCAGTGATAACACCATCTCAGCTGGTTTGGACATGTTACCAGAGAAATGTCCTAATCTGTCCTACCTGAATCTGAGCGGGAACAAAATCAAGGAGCTGAGCAGCGTCAAACCTTTGGTGAGTTTGACTGATTGTCTTTAAATGAAACTGAACCTTTTTTATTCTTCATTTCATCTTTCTTTGAAGTGTTCTTCAGATCTTAAAGTGTCCAAACTGTCTCTGATGTCGTTCACTTCTTAATGTACAGTAGAGATACAAGTATTTCAGGTTTAGAGTCAGTAACTTCTGCAAGATGTATCCTTGTCAGCTGAGGAAACATCTAGTTCAGAATGCTCAAAGGACCTACTTTTTTTTCACCCGACACTGTTGCACTGTCTCGCTCACTGTCCATTTCCCTGTCATATTACCAGTCTCTCTTTTTCCTGTCTCTCTCTCTCTCTCTCACTCTCTTAATCTTAATCCAGTTCTCATTTCCAGTCCTTCCTTCCAGGACTTCTCTCTCTAACTTTCCCTCTTTTGGTTATTTTACACATTTTTATAATAATAATAATAATATATGTTTCTTAACTCTTATTATTTTGTGTTAACAATGTATTTGTATTTATGTTTGAATGCATATTATTTAATTAATTAATAGTATATTTCTGGGGGGGTTTTGGCTTTTAGTTCCTTTTTTAATAAGAAACATGCAGAAAAGAATATATTTTGAAAATTACTTTTTCCAAAAATTTGTATCAAAATTTTCCCGACAGAGCCACATTGCTTGCAGAATTCCAATAATGTCGAAAACTTCAAAAAAACATTTTTTTGAACTGTTTCGAAAAAAATCCATAATTTGATGAGAAACAAACAGAAAAGATAATAATTACAAAATTACTTTTCCTGAAAGATTTATCTAAAATTTTCACCACTTGACCACATAACTCGAAAAATTTCAAATTAATCAAAAATACATTTCCAATAAAATGTGAAAATGACTGTTCCAAAATGTTTATCCAGCGGACCATGTGTTGTCAATGCATTTGTATTTATGTTTGAATGCGTATTATTTTATTAATTAATAGTATCTTTCTGGGTTTTTTGGCTTTTGGTTCTTTTTTAATAAGAAACATGCAGAAAATAATATATTCTGAAAATTACTTTTCCAAAAATTTGTAACAAATTTTCTCGACCGAACCACATTGCTCACAGAATTACAATAACGCCGAAAACTTCCGAAAAGTATATTTTTTGAACCATTTTGCAAAAAATCCATAATTCAATGAGAAACATACAGAAAAGATAAATATTTGAGAATTACATTTCTAGAAAGATTCATCAAAATTTTTCACCACTTGACCACATCACTTGATAAATTGCAATTTAATCAAAAATAAGTTTCCAAAAAAATTAGAAAATTACTATTCCAAATCATATCATTATACAATGCATTTGTATTTATGTTTGAATGCGTATTATTTTATTAATTAATTGTATATTTCTGGGTTTTTGTGGCTTTTTGGTTCTTTTTTTGATGGGGAAAATTCAATCCATGATTGAATTGACACAAGAGTGAAAGAATAGAATGGATCTAATGCTCATTGCACTGTACTGTAGTAATATTAAACTGAGGGTTCCTGTTGAACACATTAAACTGGTATCTCCACTGAGTTTGTGGCCACTAATTAAACCACAGTTACAGAAACATGTTATTAAGTTGACAACCTGTCCTCCTCTGTGTCTCCTCCTGCAGCAAAGTCTCAAGAACCTGAAGAGTCTGGACCTGTACAGCTGTGAGGTGACCACGCTGGACGACTACAGGGACGCCGTCTTCCAGCTTCTGCCTCAGCTCACCTACTTGGACGGATTTGACCAGGAGGACAACGAGGTCCCTGACTCTGAGGCTGACAATGGTGAGTCCACTTCCTGGACCTGGACGTCCACCAGATCTACCAGGTCTAAAGGTCTTTTTTTTAAAATATTATTATTGTTATTATGGGTGCAGATGATGACGATGAAGCAGGTCCACCTGGAGATGAAGATGACGAGGAGGAGGATGAGGATGAAGGTTCTGAGGAGGACGATGAGGAGGAGGTGGGACTGTCGTATTTGATGAAGGAGGGAATCCAGGTGAGTCGTCTCTCTACGTGTAGTTCTCAGTATTCACCTGGAGTTGTTTTGACTCCTTTACTTCCTTTTGTTTTCTGTCAGGATGAAGAAGATGATGGAGACTATGTGGAAGAGGAGGAAGAGGATGAAGATGAGGATGGAGGTTTGTTGTTTTTTTTTTTTCTGCTAAGTTAAATAGTGAAGTCTCAAAAGATTGATCCCAGATCAGTTGCTGCCTTTGGTTCTAAAATGTTTTTTTTTTTTTGTCGCCTTCCAGATGATGATGCAACAGCAGCTCAGGGAGAAAAGAGGAAAAGAGACGCAGACGATGAAGGTGATGATGACGATGATGAATAGGCCAGCCACACCCACCCCTTGCTCCTCTGACTCCACCCACCCTCGGCTGTGACCAGGAAACACAGCGAGCTCAGGTCCACCATCAGTCCATCACACCACAGGGGGCGGGCTCTTTAACCAGTGACACGTTTGCTCTAACTAATTGGTGTGGGTTTCAACGAGGGAAAAGCCCAGTAATCGCTACTGTTGACAAATGTTAACTGTTGGCTAACAAAACCTAAATATTAGACACACTGTTTGTAAATGAATAAATAAAAGTTCATGATATTTGCTGGTAATGGTTAAAAATGTAAAGAATTGGCTCAAATATATTACCTTTTGGTGGTAAAAATTGGTAAATACTGTTGCCTGTTGACACAAAAATAGTTTCCCTCAAACAAAAACAATGGCAAAAAAAAGGTTAAAGAATGTCTCGCTCACTACAGTTTGTTTTCCTCGTCTCAACAACTGTTTCTTAGTATAGAAGCAGGGAATTCTGGGACATCTGACTGTTACTGGTCCCACCCCGAGCTTCAGCCAGTGGCTCCTCCCACTCTCTCTGTAAATAGATGTTTTTTGTTTGTTTCTAGTGGTAAAGCCTTTTTATTTTTTTTATTTGTGATTTGTGTTTTTGAATAAAAACAAAATTGTAAACATCAAAGATTTTTTTGTTTGTTTTTCTTGCAGTTATGTGTAGATCTGTGATGTCCCACTAGTGTCCTGATGTAGAATTTTGTCCAAATGGGACACCAGCGGGAAATAAGTGGAATTAAGATCAGCTTCAAATTGAAAAGTGGTCACAAACGTACCTGTTGATATATTTATACTGTGTTTTTAACAGCCTTTTTAAGTACTTTTTATAATATGTTTGTACAAGAAAGTGAACTACTTGTAACTGCAAACAGTGAAATGTGGCCTGATTTTCCTCCAAACGTTATGTTAAGTCCTTAAGTTGTCATTTTATAAAAAATTTAAATTTAAAAATGTAGTTTTGTAATTAAATCAGATTTATTTTAAAAATCTCAAAATGCCATAATTTGATGACCATGAACATGCAGAAAAGATAACATTTTGAAAATTACTTTTTTTAAATATTTGTATCAATTTTTTCTCCACAGGACCACATTGCTCTCAAAATCACGAAAATACCAAAAACCTCTAAAATACATTTTTGGAACCACTTTGAAAAAACTTTGAAGCATTCAGAAAACATAAAAAAGTTTCCAAAAAAAACTTTTTTATGTTTTTATCCACGTGGCCATATTACTAAGAAATTTGCTGTTTTATTGCAAAACAAAATTCCACAAACTTCACCGAATATCATTATTCGATGAGAATTATGCAAGAAAGAGAAAATGTTGAAAATTACTTTGCAAAAATGTTACGTAGACCTTTCACCACTTAACCACATTACTTATAAATATTCCAATTTCTTGAAAAAAAATCTCAAAATGCCATAATTTGATGAGAATCATGTAGAAAAGATAAGATTTGATTTTCATCGAAAATGTTCACCCCTGACCACATTAGTTGAA
>JAFBJS010006742.1:0-16822 GCA_016785265.1 Paraplagusia blochii
AGATAAGGGCAAGGAGGGAGCAAAGGAAAAAGCGTCCGCCTTCTTCGAGAGCCAGTTTATATAACATTTACAGCTCTCCTTATTTGTCAATATAGGCCATATTGACAAATTATGTAAAAAAAAATTAAGTTAAATCTTTCTTCATGCAAAAAAAAGGATGTGCCGGATGAAGCCAAAAAACATTTTTTTATTGTATAAAAGTGTTTGCAAATGTATTTCTTATTGTATATTTATTGTGTGTTTCTTGCATTTTAACATCATGGCCAGGGGACAACAGATGATGTTTTAGGCTTTGGCTAATTCTTTTTTATTTAACCATGTGTAATCATATGTTCATGAAAATCCATTTTCCCCTTTCAAATCAGCTACATACACTAAAACTAAAAAAGACTAGCAACTGTATAGTGTAGTTAAAAGGGTAGTTGCAAATTTTTATTGAATAGAACTGAACCTAATGGGAATCGAACTGGATCGATCAAATATTTTTTAGAAATCGTTCCGAATCGGATCGTAGCCTGTGAATTGATATTTAACTTGGATTGTTAGAGGTGTGAAGATTCACAGCCCAATAGCTGGGATGTTTAAAGAGAATAGACAGACCTTGTTCACAAGCCACCATATATATACATAATATATATATACTGTATATAAATATATATATATATATACTGTATATATATATATATATATATATATATATATATATATACACACATACACTCCCGGTCAAAAGTTTGTTCATTCATCTTCTTCTGCTTGTCCGTTGCCGGGTCGCAGGGGCAGCTACCAGCAGTGCCACCCAAATCACATTGCACCATATCGTGAGCCTTCCTGTGGGTGGTGAGCCCACAAGAAGTTATGTGGGATGAGATGGTGCTATGCTCAGAGGACCTCAGTGGCAACCTGGCATCTGGTGCAATCAAATCAGGTACCTTGCGGACCCAAGTCCGCTTCCTTAACCACTAGGCCACCACTGCCACTGCCTGTTAAATTCAACTTTTCACAGCATCCATGGTTTTATGTTACACACTAACCAAACTCTACTCTTGCCTATTCCCAAACTGACCCATTCCAACGAACTAATCAACACGCTCTGAAATTCTGGACTTCTACGCCGACCCCGCTACATTTGTTGTGATTCATATAAATTTCTAGCACTGAAAACTCAATCCCAACACTATGGACTGTCCACAGTTCACACACCAGCTCCTGTAATTCCTCCCTATGTCATCACAACACATGTCACCAGAACATGTCAACTGTGAACTTCTTCAATGTTCGGACAATCCCAACTTTCCCCACAACAACTTCAAAACAAGAGCAACTGAAAATCGTCTTGTTCATTACAAGATCCCTAAATAATAAAAGCCTCATCTTAAACAACTTCATTACAGACAACAAACTTGGCCTGCTGTGCCTAAATGAAACATAACAAAAATCCCTGGACTATTTCTCACTAAATCAAACCACACCTACAGGTTATTTGGATTTGGTTATTTACTTGGACAGCCCACGCAGTGAAGGCCGGTGGAGTGGCTGTCTCTTATACACATCTAGATGTGTATAAGCATTTGAACATTTGGCTTTTAAATTCCCTGGGCCTAAACCCATCATCACATCCATTAACATCCTTTCTATCTGACCTCTCTGAATTCGTTACAACGCTTTTTTCAGTACACATCAGAAAACACCCACTTACACTCATCTCTTTTGCTACTTGGTGACTTCAACCTCCACATAGATTCCCCCGACTGTAAAAATACTAAGGGCCTCCTTGACCTGCTCAACTGTTCCAGTTTCACCCAACACATCAATTTTCCCACCTACAACCGAGGACACATCCTAGACCTGGTCTGCTCCACTGGCCTTCACATCCACAACATTTCCAGCCTTGACCTCTCCTTTTCCGACCACCTAGCCATTATATTTCAAATTGATATCCCTACCCTGAACCAAAACAAAAATGCAGGATCACATTCCGTAAACTGAAATCCATTTGTCCAGCCACTCTGTCCACCTGCATATCAAACTCTCTTTCCTGTCTTACCCCCCTGAAAGTCCAATCCCCACAGAACTTTTCAGCACCCATTCAGCACCATGGTTCGTTCCGGAACTCCACAAGCACAAAAAAAAGCTTCAACAAGTGGAACGTTTTCACAGAAAAACTGGCCTTACAGTCCATTCCCTCACATACAAAGACCAAATGCAAATCTACAAATCAGCTCTCAACAAAGCACGCACCACTTAATTTCCTGTTATCATCCATTCTGGTTCCTCAAACCTATGCTTCCTGTTCTCCTCCAATAACAATCTTCTCCGTGACTTTCTAAAAGCGCCTATCGCTTTTAGAAAGTCATGTGACTGATTAGTGATGGGTCGGGCAACACTGATTGAATTATGGCGCAGCCCCCAGGAAAAAGAAACGTTTCCGCCATTTTGATCTCATATCGGGAAATAAATGTATATCCTTGTTCTTTGTCAAACTTTACCAGTTGTCCTTCCAATTTCTCTGTACTCTGGCCTCATCTGTGCCCTGTGTAAGTGGGTGCTTTCTGCAATTGGCAAAGTAATTATAATAAAAAAAATATATATAGCTTCAAGACGTAGGAGAAACATCTTTTAATGAATAATAAAAAACAATCCACAAGCATCCTTATTCGCAACACATTAACTTTCATTTTCACAGTATGATATATGTTCACATGATGAATGATTGTATCTGAAAATATTAAGTACTAAATAAATAAGCATTCTAAATGTGAATGTCAAAAAAAGACAAAATACATTATTGTATATACTAGGATGTCAAAGTAATGTCAGTTGAGTCTGTCACCAAGGTTGCCTATAGGGATTTATAAGGTCCAGTAGGTGTCAATATTCAGTGACACAGTTTCGCCACAGCATTGATACAGTTTTGCAATGTCTCGAAACATTTCACAAAGACTCATTGACCCATCACTACCTCGCCTCAACCCTGATGATCCCAATAACCACAGACCCATCTCCAACCTCCCATTCCTTTCAAAACGTCTGGAAAGAGCCGTTGCAACTGAACTTGAGACCCACCTACTCTCAAATAACCTATACAAAACATTCCAATCTGGTTTTCGCAGGCACCATAGCACGGAAACGGCTCTCAAAATCGTTAATGATCTACTTCTTTCTGCTGACTCCTGCTCCCTCACCATTCTCCTCCTCCTTTACCTCAGTGCTGCTTTTGACACAGTAAATCACTCCATACTTTGAAACTGTTTGGAATCCATTAGCATCACCAACACCATCCTCTCCTGGTTCAAATCCTACCTATCTGATTGATCCCACTATATCAGCATCAACCAACATTAATCTCATATTACCCCCGTTGCACATGGAGTTCCTCAAGGTTCAGTCCTGGGTCACATTCTTTTCATCCTGTACATGCTTCCACTTGGACACATCATCCCCCACCATGGCCTTCCACTGCTATGCTGATGATACACAGCTTTAAATTGCCACCAAAACCATTTTTCCTGACGTCCTCTCCAAAATCACATGTATACTTCCCATCAAAAAACAAATACACTTAAGGGTCCTCCTCATAACTTACAAGGCCCTCCACAACCTTGCACCCCCATATTTGTCTGAACTCCTCCACTGCCATGCCCCTACATGACGACTATGCTCTGACTACGCCAACCTCCTCGAATCCATCACTAAAACCAAATACAAAACAATTAGAGACAGAGCCTTTGCCCTCTGGAACTACCTGCCTCTGGCCAGCCGCAACTTGGACTCTCTATCCTCCAAGAGCCATCTAAAGACCCATTGATTTGAAACTGCATTTCACAACTGACTCCCGCAGACTCCCAATGTTTTTTTGTGTGTGTGTATTTAAAGCGTCTTTGAGTAGCATGAAAAGCGCTATAAGAAAACAATGTATTATTATTGTTATTATTTTATTGGTCAGAAACCAGTGACCTTCTCTCTGATGGGTCAAGTACTTTATGATTCTGCTGTGATTAAACAAAGGTCATTTATCTGGCCTGTGATTGGTAAAGGACTAACCCTTTGTTTAGCCAAAGATCCCTGATCCCCCTTTGAATGATAAGCGACCATGGAGCTGTAAAAAATCGGTAAAAAATCATTCATAGAGCTGGCCTGTGATTGCTTTGAGAATACTGATCTGCATTTGATTGCTCAAAGATAGGGATATCCGATATGACATTTACTGATACCGATATTAACCGATGTTGCCCAAACACTTAATTTTTGATGCCGATATGAACCAATACCAATATAGGCAGCTAATTTCCCCTGAATTAGTGTGATAACAGACTAAATGCATTCTATATATAACCGTGTACAACATAAACACAGTACTTCAATATAAGTTATGAAAAAATGACATTTTTTTTTTACCATTCTGGCTGAAACAGTCCTAAGATAATTTGTGCTGCATTTGATGTAAACAAGAAATGTCTAGTGTTGGACAGAATAACTTTCCAAAAACATTGATTAACATTAACAACCAGGCTCATTCAGCCCTCACAACAATAGGCAATATAAATGGGCACAGATAGAAACAGCTGCAGTATAAGTATGAGTAAAAAGCCCTCTTTAATGAAAGGCAAAGCATTTTAGCATCGTAACAATGTAAATGACTCTTCTCCTTGAGGACATGAGAGACAACACCGAACGGCGTTTCACTGCAAATGTCCGAGAAATACTTATTTCTCAGACACGATAAGTCATGACATAGAATACGGCTGGTTCTCCAGGACGTTGAACTCTGTGAAGTTTTGATGATTTTTTTTGCTCTTCTTTGTTTAAGTCTTTTGCTGTCGTCTGTTCTTAACCATATTTAACTAAGTCTTTGGGAGAGAGAGAGAGACTTCTGCTGCTGCTGTGTTGTTGTCGTTTCACTGAGTCCATTCCTTGTTGTTTTTCTTTACTGTCCTCCACTCTCACATGACCAGCTCCTTGCAGTCATTAAGAATTACAGTTTTCTATACACAAAAAACTTTAGACCATAGACATTTACTGTAGCATTGCTCATTGTAGCTGTCCCATCATTAATCACGCACAGGTCACAGTGTCAGTAGTGCAGACTCAGTTCCTCATTAGAAAGTCCAGCATATTGATACCGCAGGTTTGCAGCATTAGATAAATAATATTGGTGGAAAAATCAACACTCATATAATCCGATATTGAAAATTATGCTCATATCGCCCAATATTTATCGCTGGACGGATATATCAGGCATACCTGCTCAAAGACTAGGCTCTTGCCATAAATTGTTTAAAGATTCCAGTGGGTTGCTCAAACACGTTTTAACTTATTGGACAAAGATTACTGAATCGGCCTGTCACCTTTCAACGTTTAATGATCCCACCTAGGCAATGATGAGCAATGACGCGATAGGACGCCTTCCGATAGTTAGTGCATGGCTGGATAAAAAAAGTGCCTGAAGAACCTGAAATCCTAAAAGCTATCCTGCACAAGTTTTAAATATTTTGATGCAAGTATATCTCTGGCGACGTTGCTATTTACTTGAGCCATCATGAAAGCAAGCAAACAGTCCTGCGGCAAAAGAAAAGAAGGAGCTAATGTTACGGAGCCACAAGAAGCTAACATCTCCATGGCGGGGCAAGCTACAATACTGGAAATTAATTCACTATTAATTCACTGTGCACTGAGCTTCAATCTACTAAAACTGAATTATGTCAGACCATTGACAGTCGAATTGTGGAGATGGCTTCTACTATTAGGGGAGAAATTTCTGCTTTCCAATCGGAGAGGGAGAACTTTCTGCCTTCCAATTGGAGATTCAAGCTGATATTATATCCCTGCGATTTGGAGGGACGTTCTAGAACAGGCCTGGGCAATTATGTTCAAATGCTTTTAGTGTCTTCGAGACGCTATTGGGGAAATGGTGGCTTTGCAGTGAAAAGGCAGAAGGATAACAATAAGTACAAGTTGGGCGGGTCGGATGAAATGCCTAATGGGCTGCATCCAGCCCCTGGGCCTTAGTTTGCCAACGCCTGTTCTAGAAGACAAAATATTAGGATCGTGGGATTGAAAGAAGGCTCTGAAAGAGGTATGGACATTGGAAAATTTGTGACCGGGTTTCTGAAAAACGAGCTATCATTGGAAGACGACATGCTGGTGGACCGCGCACACAGGGTTATGAGAACGAAGGAGACAGCAGGTGATTCAACCACCCACTCTCGACTTCACTACTTTCGAGATGTAACAACGGTGCTTAAACGATCGGCTGAGGCGAAGGAGTTTTCCTTCAAAGGACAGGGCATCCATATATTCCCTGACTTCACTCCCGAGGTGGAGAAGCGCAGAGCTGAATTTAACAGAGCCAGAGAACTACAAGATCAACCTGGAATTCAATAAGGATTGCTATATAATGGTACAGAAACTGTTTATACAGACGCCAAATCCTGTGAGTTCGCAGACTGCCACTTTGGAAGCACGACCACTGGACATCAACATGCTGATGACGAAAACCTGGGTGGTGGGAGAAAATAACTGTCCTTCTTACAGCTGGCGTTGATATCCTGAGGACATGGTGACTACAAGTATAGTTTTTTTGCTGCCTGATACTATGCTTGTGCATGCATATTGTTTAATTGGTTAGGAAATATATTTTTTGTGGAGCTGTTTTACTTCTTAATAGAAGTGCTAGGTTAGGGAAGTGTTATTAATGCTGTATTTGTTTCCGAAATTATTGTTTTTTGTTAATTTTGTTCTTTCATGTAACTTCCTTAGAGGGGTTGGGCCTTATTATGAGGGTTCCTAAACATATTCTGCTTTGTCTTAGAATTGCACAAGATAATGTGACACTCCGGGAGAGGGGTAGACGAATTAATGTAGTTACTTGGAATGTTAGAGGTCTGAATCAACCAATAAAAAGGAGTAAACTTTTAGCACATTTGAAAACACTATCTAGTGATATAATATTTCTGCAAGAAACACATCTGAACAGAAATGAATTTATCAAATTGCGATGTAGATGCGACGGCCAAATTTATCATTCAACTTGTGCAGTGAGAGCTAGAGGCGTAGCTATTTTATTTAAGAAAGGCAGTCCATTCATCCACAAAACTACTATTGCTGATGGGGATGGTAGATTTCTTATAGTAATAGGTGAATTGTATCCGCTCCCATCACTCTTATCAATATAGACCAGGGGTGGGCAAACTTTTTGACCTGCGGGCCACAATTTCTCCTAACATTGGACACGGGGCCGAGTCAAGAGCAGAGAGATGGAGCGTTCGTGTAAGCTAAGATAAATGGCAAGTAAAAGTCATGCATCAAACCCAATATACTAAATTTCTTATTGGCTTTTTTAATGCCATCTACTTGGAAAACGCAGGCATTGTAGGGAAAAGTCGGAAGTTTAATTATAATATAAATAAATTATTTCATTTGGACAGGGATGGCGGGCCGCATTAAAAGGCTCAACGGGCCGCATGTGGCCCCCGGGCCTTAGTTTGCCCACCCCTGATATAGACTCACCGTCCCTTTTCAGACATGTCTTTGCTCAGATTCCTGATATCTCCCAGATTAATACACTTATAGCAGGTGATCTGAATTTAGTATTAGATCCATATCTGGATCTTTCATCAGGTTGTATAGAGCACCATCTTCAAAATCCAGCATATTTCTGAAAGAATCTTTAAGAAACTCAAATATTTTTGATGTATGGCGAATTTTTCACCCACAAGAAGGGGCATATTCCTTTCATTTTAATGCTCATAATGTATATACCACATACCGCAATCTTGATTGAACTGCTACTTTATTCCATTATACTATTATATATACATATATAGTTACACCACCTTATAATATAGCTTATCATATGTCCTTAGTGTGTGTTACTAATGTATTTGTACACCATATGTGCCGCACATCGCACAATGCATGGGTTATTTTAGCTGTATGTGTTGATATGCATGTGAGTATCTATGTATATTTAAATATAGATGTGTGTGGGTACACTCATGTAATGGATATACGTTGGCTTAGATAACATGTGTATGTATTTGTGTGTATATGTATGTGAATAACCAACATACTGTTTGGACATATATGTGTCTATATATGTGTATAGGTGTGTGTATATGTGCAGGTATATGTACATCTGGGTGTGTTTGTATGTAGATATATATGTACATGTGTGTGCGGGTATACACATACACATACATATACACAAAATAATGAAGTTAATAGAATTACTAACTAAAACTAGAATAACGTTATGTTGTCAAAATGAAATATGATAATAACAACAATTGAGATTGTGACAGCATTGACTACCACTTAAGCTACTAACATTACTAGCATTAACCTTTCTACTTTCATGTGTATGTATACTACCAACATTACCTACTAACACCTACTGTTCACTGTTCTGGTTGCACATATCTCAACCCCACCCATATTGTTCCTATTGTAATGTCTTTTTGTACTTCTTGTATCTAACTCCTGTTTGTTGCTGTTCTGCTGCTGGAACCGTAATTTCCCGAGGGATACTCCTGAGGGATTAATAAAGTTCTATCTATCTATCCATCTATCTTTCTACCAGTACACAAATTGATTATTGCCTAGCTGACTCCAAATTGATAACACTCATTGATGATGTTAAATACCATGATATAACAATTTCAGACCATGCCCCCCTTTCATTTTCCTTAAACTCAGTGACCTGTCCAAACATGATAGAATGTGGTGGCTTGACCCACAACTGCTAAGAGAGCCAGAGTTTTGTACATTCATTAAGTCAGTAATTTTATTTTTACTTTGAAATGAATGATTCACCAGAAACAGCGCCATCTATTTTGTGGGAAACACTGAAGGCTTACATTAGAGGATGTATTATATCTTTTCAGGCAGAAAGAAACAAAAGGAGGTGAACTGAACTAGTATAGCTTGAAAGACAAATTAACCAATGCAGAGAAAGCGTTTGACCAATTACATTGGCCGTATCTATTTTCCACTCTGAGGAGATACAAAATTAGTGACTTTTTTAAAAGTGGCTGAGGTTTTTGTACAATAGACCCAGTGCCAAAATTTTAACCAATGGCATGCTTTCCCCACCTTTTTTGTTAAATAGAGGTACTAGACAGGGATGCGCCACTGTTACTATTTGCCCTTGCCATTGAACCCCTGGCACAGATGATTAGATCTGAATCCTGCATACAAGGATATGAAGTAAATAATATATTAAGCAAATTTCTCTATATGCGGATGTTATCGTATTATATGTAATATTATACTTAACCCTAGAAATTCATATTTTTTCTTGCCAGCCAGCCGGACTAGTTACCTTACAAAGTTACTAGCCAATCAGAAAATCAACTAGCCAAAATGTGTCCAATCTCAGTAAGTTCCACACTGTGTAAAAATGACACAAAAGACCCCAATTGTTCATAGTTAATATGCATTTTATTCTATTTCAAGAATATTTCGATTCATTTGGATCATTTTTTCGGCTGGGCTACTACCAATAACAGCTGTACGGGCAGTCTCGGCAGCCACTGCGCGACGGTGATTTTCACTGCCCTGGTGTGCGACGACACTTTCATATTTGAAATTGCCACTGCCGTTTACATACGCGGATTTCTTCGTCAATTTGTGGTTTTTGTAAAACGCAGAACAGGGGATACAAAACATTAGTCGGGCAGTCGCATCGGAATGAAGCCAGGGCTGGCCGTGCTCCCATGCAGACTTGTAAAGCCTTTGGCGTTTTTCTGTCTTGTATTCCTTGTCAGCAACCCTTTTCTCTTCTTGCGACTTAGGTCGTTTTTTCCCCGTCTCAGGTGGCGGCTTAACTCCTTTCAGAAAATTCCACATTACAAAGATGTTTTGACAGTTAAAAGTGTAAACAAATAAAGACACGTGTTTATATGGACAATAATATAGTCACAAGTATTGAAATCTGGTTGTCATATCACATGAGAGTATGCGAGACTCAACGAGATGCGTCATAAACATGTGCAGTGGTAATAAATTCAACGGCACATTTATAATTTGTTTACACGTATTGTATGGCGGTTTGGTTAACGCTGTAACAAACGCTATGTTTATATTTTCAACATAAAAACGCGTTTTTAAGAATATATTTTCAACTAGCCAACCGGGCTGGCTAGTAACTGAATCAACTCGCCAAATGGGAAATTAAGTCGCCTCGGGCGACCCGACTACTGCGAATTTCGAGCCATGTATAAGATGTAATAGATAGATAGATAGATAGATAGATAGAACTTTATTAATCCCTCTGGAGTATCCCTCGGAAATTAAAACCCTGAAATTACGGTTCCAGCAGCAGAACAGCAACGAACAGGTTGGACACAAGAAGTACAAAAAAGACATTACAATAGGAACAATATGGGTGGGGTTGAGATGGAGGTGAGAAGAAGGAAGAAGGTGAAGACGGAGCAGAAGATCAAGTGGTGGAAGTTAAGGAAAAAGGAATGCTGTGATGACTTTGGAAAAGAAGTCAGAACAGCTTTGGGCTGTGGTGGGGAATTCCCAGATGATTAGGAGACCACTGCTAGAGTCATTAGGGAGACAGCTATGAAGGTGCTAGGTGTTTCCTCTGGACAGAGAAAGGAGGACAAAAAGACCTGGTGGTGGAATGTCCAGGAGAGTGTCCAGAGGAAAAGACTAGCAAAGAAGAGATGGGAAGGTGACAGGACAGAGGAGAATAGACTGGAGTACAGAGAGAGGGCAAGGGAGGTGAAGAGGTAAGTGGCCAAGGCCAAACAAAAGGCATACGAGGAGTTGTACAAGAGGTTAGACACGAAGGAAGGAGAAAAAGAGTTATACAGATTGGCAAGGCAGAGAAACCAATGTGGGAAGGATGTGCAGCATGTCCTGTCCTAATTAAGGACAGAGATGGAAACGTCATCACCTGTGAGGAACGTGTGCTGCGAAGATGGAGAGAGTACTTGAGGAGTTGTTAAATGAGGAAAATGATAGGGAGCGTAGGAATGAGAAGCCAGCTCCCAACAGGGAGAAGGTCGATCAGATTAGAAAGGATGACGTTAGAAAAGCTCTGAAGAGGATGAAGAGTGGAAAGGCAGTTGGTCCCGATGACATGCCAGTGTAGGTATGGAAGTGCTTGGGGGAAGAAGCAGTAAGTTTTCTCACTCGGATCTTCAATAGAATTTTGGAGACCGACAAGATGCCTGACGAGTGGAGGAAAAGTGTTCTTGTACCAATTTACAAGAAGGGTGATGTGCAGAGCTGTAGCAATTACAGAGGGATAAAGTTGATGAGCCATACCATGAAGATTTGGGAAGGGTAGTTGAGGCTCGGTTGAGGAAAGAGGTAGAGATTTGCGAACAACAGTATGGTTTTATGCGGAGAAAGAGTACCACAGATGCAATATTTGCCTTGATGGAGTTGATGGAGAGGTACAGATAGGGTCAGAAGGAGCTTCATTGTGTTTTTGTGGATTTACCAAAGGCCTATGACCGGGTTCCAAGGGAGGAACTGTGGTTTTTTATGAGGAAGTCAGGAGTGGCTGAGAAGTATGTTAGACTGGTGCAGGATATGTATGAGAACAGCACAATGGTGGTGAGGTGTGCTGTTGGAAGGACAGAAGACTTTAAGGTGGAGGTGGGACTTCATCAAGGATCTGCCCTGAGCACTTTTGTTTGCTCTGGTGATGGACAGATTGACAGATGTGGTCAGACAGGACTCTCCATGGACAATGATGTTTGCAGATGACATTGTGATCTGCAGTTAGAGCAGACAACAGCTAGAAGAGAACCTAGAGAGGTGGAGGTTTGCACTGGAGAGAAGAGGAATGAAGGTCAGTCGGAGCCGAGTACATGTGTCTGAATGAAATGGGGAACAGTGGAGTGGTAAGGTTACAAGGAGCAGAGGTGAAGACCAAACCGATCCACCAAGGACACCATCACCATAGGGCTCCACGCCGTGCTGAGTCATCTGGAGCACCGGGGAAGCTACGTGAGGATGCTATTCCTGGACTTCAGTTCAGCTTTTAACCACATCATCCCAGAGATCTTGATCCAGAAACTGTCCCACCTGGGCCTCTCCTCCCCCATCTCCCTGTGGGTCAAAGACTTTCTGACTGACCGCCCACAATCTGTCAGACTTGGACACCACCTGTCCAGCACCATCACACTCAGCACCGGTTCCCCACATAGTGTGTAGGATGTGTCCTGAGCCCACTCTTGTTTTCACTGTACACATCAACCTGCTTTCCGATCCATCTCTCAAACACCATCATCAAGTTTGCGGATGACACGTGGTGACACGTGGTCGGGTTCATCTCAGGGGGGGGATGAGTCTCACTACAGAGATGAGGTACACAGACTGACTGTGTGGTATTCAGCAAACAACCTTCAGCTGAATACCACAAAAACAAAAGAACTTATTCCGGACTTCAGGAGGGGCACAGCAGACCACGCCCCTCTCTACATCCCCGGCGACTGTGTGGAGAGGGTCCACTCAATGAGGTTCCTGGGTGTTCAAGTCTCTGACGATCTCTCCTGGTCTGCAAACACCACAGCGGTGGTGAAGAAAGCTCAGCAGCGTCTCCACTTCTTGAGAGTGCTCAGGAGAAACAACCTGGAGGGGAGGCTGCTGGTCACCTTCTACAAAGCCGCCATAGAGAGCATCTTAACGTACTGCGTCACAGCGTGGTATGCAGAGTGCTCAGCTGCAGATAGGAAAGCTCTGCAGAGAGTCATCAACACAGCCCAGAAGATAACCTGCCCAGCCTGGAGGCTATCGCCAACTCTCGCTACCTCAGTAGAGCTGGCAACATCATCAAAGACTCGTCACATCCCAGTAACTCTCTGTTCAACCTGTTACCATCAAGCAGACGGTACAGGTCACACAAAACCAGGACAAACAGACTCAGAGATAGCTTCTTCCCAAAAGCTATCTCAGTTGTGAACAACAACAACATAACTGCCATAAATAGACCACAAACTCTCAATTTACTGATCACATTGATCAATGTGCAATAATAAAAATATTAAAACAACTATGTCCAATATACCCACACTCAGGGCCATTTTTACTGCTGATAATTGTATATTTTTCACTGTATATTTTTCATTCACTATTATTATTATTACTGTTATTATTATTACTTTGATTTTTTTTTAATATATTGTTTTTACTTTTCTTGTTTTTGGCACCAAGAGAGAAGCGCTCAAATTTCGTTGTACACTGTACAAGGACAATAAAGGCAATTCTAATTCTAATTCTAAGAAGGTGGAAGGTGGAGGAGTTAACTGTTCAGAGCAGTGGAGACTGTGGAAGAGAGGGGAAGAATAGAGTACAGGCAGGATGGAACAACTGGAGAAAGGTCTCTGGAGTGATCTGTGATAGAAGGGTTTCAGCTAAGGTGAAGGGAAAGGTTTACAAGACAGTTGTGGGACCAGCCATGATGTATGGACTAGAGACACTAGGAATAGGTAGAAGACAAGAGGGAGAGATGGAGGTGGCAGAGTCAAAGATGCTGAGATTCTCTTTGGGGGTGACAAGGATGGACAGGATCAGGATCGAGGTGATCAGGGGGACAACACAGACAGGAAAGTTTGGAGAAAAAGCTAGAGATGGAAATTGTTTCCGAAAGGAAAAGAAGAAGAAGAAGAAGCAAAATATATGAGAGACAGGTATATTTACTCATCAGCTGATGTTTTGTCAGAATCATGCATTTCTTGGCTTGTCATGCTTGTCATAAAAATACTCTGATGTTTTGACCGAATCATGTTATTCTGACTAAGAATTAATTCTTTACTACATTGTTACTTTTTTCTTGCAATAATCTTAAAATTGCATAAAATGATGAAAAAGAAGCTAAAAAAGTATCAGCAGTTGTTGAAAATAAAATATTAGTTTGTGATAGCACACACTGTGCTGTGCTAAGTGTAGTGTTTAAATTGCCTCAGACATTAATTTCTGATATATTGGTTAAATTCACAGGAATTTGGTACATTTTCCAAAAATAATTATCAGGAAAAACCTTTAATGTCACAAACAGCCAAAGGTGATTAAATCTCAGCCTCAGAAGCACATTTTGACATCTGGCACAATATATAAGACAAAGGTATATTTACTCATCAGCTGATATTTTGTCGAAATCATGCATGTCTTGTCTTGTCATGCTTGTTTTAAAATTACTCTTAAGCTGATGTTTTGACCGAATCATGCATTGCAAACTAAGAATTAATTATTTACTACATTGTCACTTTTTTCTAACAATGCTTTTAAAATTGCAAAAAATGATGAAAAAAAAGCTAAAAAAAGTAGCGGTAGTTGTCGCTGAGGCATTGGTCCCGCTTGCACTGTTCCATGGAGTTCCTGTATGCCTGATAAACTAATGAAATCAGTAAGCCCATCGCACATTATTATACACACAGTATATGAAATATTAGTTTCTGATAGCACACACTGTGCTTGATTGATTTCTAAGTGGTTAGTTTAGTTCAAAAGCTTTAGACCCTCATTTCTAATACTTTGGTTGATAGGACACCAACCTGCAACCTTTTCAAAAATAATTATTAGAAAAAAACATTTCATGTCAAAATCAGCAAATTTGATTATATCTCGACCTAAGAAGCACATTTTGACACCTGGTACATTATAAAAGACATAAAGGAAGAATTACCCTTCAGCTGATGTTATCCTGCTTGTCATGTCTTGTCATGCTTGTCATAAAATTACCTTTATGCTGATGTTTTGACTGAATCATGCTTGTTTTGCCTTGACATGCTTCTCATACCTGGTTCATTATAAAAGACAGAAAGGAAGAATTACCCTTCAGCTGATGTTATCCTGCTTGTCATGTCTTGTCATGCTTGTCATAAATTAACCTTAAGCTGATGTTTTGACTGAATCATGTTTGTCTGACTAAAAAACAATCATTTGACATTGTTACTTTTTTCTAACAATACTTTTAAAATAGCAAAAAATTATGAAAGAAAAGATAAAAAAGTAGTTTCGTCACATAGTAAAAAACTCAGAGATATTAAGGTTTTACAGATTCATGAGGTTGAGGTTGGACGAGGAGAAACACCTATTTTTCATTGATTAAAGCTGACAAAAAGTGCACTTGGGGCGGCAGTTGTCCTTGAGACATCCCGGCTGCACTGCTCCATAGAGTTATTGTATGCCTGATAAGTTAATGAAATCTGTAAACCCAGCACACATTACTATACACACAGGATATAAAAAATTAGTTTTTGGTAACACGCAATGTGCTGTGGTAAGTGTAGTGTTTATGACAGCCTCAGACATTCATTTCTGATATATTGGTTAAATTCACAGGAATTTGGTACATTTTCCAAAAATAAATATCAGGAAAAACCTTTAATGTCTTGATCAGCCAAAGGTGATTAAATCTCAGCCTAAGAAGCACATTTTGACATCTGGTACAATATATAAGAGTATATTTACTCATAAGCTGATATTTTGTCGGAATCATGCATGTCTTGTCTTGTCATGCTTGTCATAAAATTACTATTAAGCTGATGTTTTGACCGAATCATGCTTTTCAAATTAAGAATTAATTATTTACTACATTGTTACTTTTTTCTAACAATGCTTTTAAAATTGCAAAAATGATGAAAAAAAAGCTAAAAAAGTAGCAGCAGTTGTCGTTGAGGGATTGGTCCCACTTGCACTGTTCCATGGAGTTCCTGTATGTCTGATAAGCTAATGAAATCAGTAAGCCCATAGCACATCATTATACACACAGTATATGAAATATTAGTTTGTGATAGCACACACTGTGCTTGATTGATTTCTAAGTGGTTAGTTTCGTTCAAAAGCTTTAGACCCTCATTTCTAATACTTTGGTTGATAGGACACCAACCTGCAACCTTTCCAAAAATAATTATTAGAAAAAAATATTTCATGTCAAAATCAGCAAATTTGATTATATCTCGACCTAAGAAGCAGATTTTGACACCTGGTACATTATAAAAGACAGAAAGGAAGAATTACCCTTCAGCTGATGTTATCCTGCTTGTCATGTCTTGTCATGCTTGTCATAAAATTACCTTTTTGCTGATGTGTCTTGTCTTGACATGCTTCTCATTAAATTAACCTTAAGCTGATGTTTTGACCAAATCATGCTTGTCTGACTAAAAAACAATCATTTGACATTGTTACTTTTTTCTAAAAATACTTTTAAAATTGCAAAAAATTATGAAAGAAAAGATAAAAAAGTAGTTTCGTCACATAGTAAAAAACTCAGAGATATTAAGGTTTTAAAGATTCATGAGGTTGAGGTTGGATGAGGAGAAACACCTATTTTTCATTGATTAAAGCTGACAAAAAGTGCACTTGGGGCGGCAGTTGTCCTTGAGGCATCCCGGCTGCACTGCTCCATAGAGTTATTGTATGCCTGATAAGTTAATGAAATCTGTAAACCCAGCACACATTACTATACACACAGGATATAAAATATTAGTTTTTGGTAACACGCAATGTGCTGTGGTAAGTGTAGTGTTTATGACAGCCTCAGACATTCATTTCTGATATATTGGTTAAATTCACAGGAATTTGGTACATTTTCCAAAAATAAATATCAGGAAAAACCTTTAATGTCTTGATCAGCCAAAGGTGATTAAATCTCAGCCTCAGAAGCACATTTTGACATCTGGTACAATATATAAGAGTATATTTACTTATAAGCTGATATTTTGTCGGAATCATGCATGTCTTGTCTTGTCATAAAATTACTATTGAGCTGATGTTTTGACCGAATCATGCTTTTCAAACTAAGAATTAATTATTTACTACATTGTTACTTTTTTCTAACAATGCTTTTAAAATT
>JAFBJS010006746.1:0-25163 GCA_016785265.1 Paraplagusia blochii
AAGTCTACAATAATCTACATATTCTCCTTTCACCACATTTAATTTGTTGGATCAACCTCTAAATGACATTTATCTACTTATTTTAAGAATTACAGCACTTTTGCATTATCTATATTTTTACACAGTAATTAAAAGTGATGTCTGTCTTTTTATTTTTTTTTAATTTTTCTCAAATTTTGGTATTTATCTTAAATGTATATGTTCTAATATTCAATTAAAATGTATGTTCCAGTATTTTTATTTTTTTTTTGTGAAACAAGAGTGTGGTGGTAAAGATTTGCAATAGAAGAGAGTCAGCTAAGGTGAAGAGAAAAGTTTACAGGACAGTTGTGAGACCAGCCCTGATGGATGGATTAGAGACACTAGGAATAGGTAGAAGACAGGAGACAGAGGTGGAGGTGGAGGAGTTAAAGATGGTGAGGTTCTCTTTAGGAGAGACAAGGATGGACAGGTTCAGGAATAAGGCGATCAGAGGGACAACACAGACAGGAAGGTTTGGAGAAAAAGATAGCGAAGACAGATTGAGATGGTTTGGACATGTTCAGAGGAGGGACAGTGGATACATTGGTAGAAGAATGATCCTAGAGATGGAGCTACCAGGTAGAAGACAAAGACGAGATTGAAAGATGCAGTGAGGGAGGACATGGAGGTAGACGGAGTCAGATTAGGAGATGGAGAGAATGGGTGGAGATGGAAAAAGGGACAAGCTGAAAGAAGAGGACATTTTTTTTTTTTTTTGTGAATCATATACAGCTTTCCCAAATTTTGCTTTGTCGTATTGTTTTTGTTTATTTTTCAATTGATTTTTATATTTCCTCTAAATGTTTCCTTTTCATCTATAAACTATCAACTACTATTATATATAAACCTTCCCCAGCTGCTGTGGAGGCCGTTATAGAATCGAGTATTTACCATCAGAGCTCTGCTGAAATATTCATAACTTTATGACCTACTCTCCTTTGATCAGAAGCTTTGAGCTGACCACTGCATAAACATCTTCCCACCAGCCCCACCTTCTGGGCTGCAGCTGCTCTGGTGGATTAAGTCGTCCATGTTGCACTGAGGTCAGTTTGAAAGTGTAGCGAGGAACTTACAACCGATTCACAGGGCGGTTGTGGAAGGACACCTGTCAAAGTTGGAGGCTGCAGGGAATTTACCCCTATTGATTTTACTGCCTGGCTGGGACTGGAGCTGCATCTCACAGAGGACGGTCAAAGACATGGACTGATACACACCTGCTGCCAAGACGGGAGTCCCCTGAGGTTTGACCAGAACAGTCAGCCTCAGGAAGACGAGTGCGTGCAGGCAGCAGCCGAGACGGAAAGAAACAAAACTGTACAAAACCGCTAAACCCAACCACGAGAGAAAGAGACAATAAAAGTTTGATTCCAAAAGTGATTTGGGGAGAGTTGTTGAAGAAAGAGTTGAACATATTAGAAGGTGAAATGCAGGGCTCCGACAGAATGACTCAGAGCAGGTATACTTAGGTACCACAGACAGGGGGTGAACTCTTCGGATAACTTTTTGGGAGTTTATGGACAGGGGTTTATAAGAGAAGTCTTTGACTGGAGGCAAGGTCACATGGAAGCCAGAAATATATGTGTGCACATTCATTGACATGTTTTAATTTCAACTAGGTTTGTCCAAAATCAATATTTTTACCAAAGCTTCCAATTCCAATATGATACCAATATAAGTCTGGCATTATTATTATTTATTATCCAGTCAAACCATGAGTATGAGCGTAAGATTAATTATTTGAGCTGCAATGCTGCCATCTAGTGACCGTCACTTGTTAATATAGCTGTTCACTTTGAAACTATTTGTAGAGCACGGTCATTTGGAGACAGTGATGCTGGTGAAAACCAATGGGTTCTGATATATTCTAACTATTTAGGGAAAAATCAATGAAGAATTTTACAAATAATACGCCATATGTCTTCATAAATGTCAAAAAGTGAGATGTAATGTTTCCAAAATATAATTATTTTCATATTTTAATATATCATATTTTCATTTTTTAAATGAAGAAAACAATGAACTCTGAGTTTTCTGTGTTGTGTGTTAATTGTTTACCATTAAAATAATAAAAAAATAATAATCATGGTTATTTTCAGACCAAATGTTTAAAAGAATTCCAACAGCGGTAACTCTTTTCTAACTTTAAGATCAACAGTCTAGACAGTGGGCCGTAAACAGAGGGTCCGCTGTGGCTCACGTTTTAATTGCTGTGGGTTAAAGTCCAGATTCCACTTAAGCTTCTGTCAGCTTCCATGGCTGGGCTGCCACTGACATTTAAGAAAAAAACAACTTGTATTTCCTTAACACACACACACACGCACACACACATACGTACTGCTGTCCCTAGTGGTGTCAGAGTGCAGCGCGAGGAGAAGCTGCTGACTACAGAAATATTAAAGGTTAAGTCAAAAAAAAAAAATGTTTTTAACTTAAATCCTTCACAGTGTTCATTATACACTGCAACATCATCGTCCTTAAGGCAAAACTAGTCACAAATTTCATCAACTATAAAAATACCTAAATATACGATTATTTTATACATCACTGCAGACTGTAAGTCCTCGCTCCAACAACAAAAAATGGAGGACATCACATGACCTGGAGCGACTAACCAAGAGAATTCCCAGCCCATGACATCACCAGGAGGATTCTGCAACCTCTAATTGCCTCATTGGCGCATTTTACTGTAGAACTAATTAAAATTCACACAGCTGCAGCTGCTAAACTCTTCGGAGCCACTAAAATAATAATGACGCAGCTTATTAAATTTTAAAAGTGAATTCCCTACCTTATGGAAACACTTAGCAAGCTTAGTTAGTCTGAGTTCACAAGTTGTGATGAAAACAATGAAAACTAATCTAAGGTATTATTGTACATCACTGTAGGGGGCAGTGTTTAGTGGAAAACAACAACAGAGACTAGTCACTAAATGAGTTGTAAAGCAGCTACAGTTTTACAAAAAGTCAGGAATAAAACTGACTTTTTTGTCGTAACCAAGCAAGTCAATGTACATGATGAGAGAAATAAACACCAAGCTGTTAATGTGATTGGATGGGTGAAATTACACTGGTCAAGAATAAACTGGCTGCAGGACCTTTGCAGTGGGATGTAGCGGCCGCTCCTGGCCTGAGGACCATAGGTTGAAGACCATTTTTCTGCAACTTTGCTACTCAATGAATAAACCTGGTAAACAGGAAAATGTCCATGCACATGTGACAAAATAAATAATGTCCACATTACTAGACTAATTATTCCTTATCCTTAAGTCCAGCCTATCAAATTAAACCATAATTTAATCCCAATCCTGATAAAAAGTATTCCAAATTGTAGTCTTTTAATGATAAACAAACCTGACCTCATGTCATGTGTCTATGGGTCTCATTACCCATAGTGCCTCAGGATACCCTCGGGTCAGCGACAACAATTTGTTTATGTCTCTGGAGAGAGGGAGCGAGTGTGTGTGTGTGTGTTTAAGTAGTCTTCAAGAGTGAGAACAAGTGACAAAAAAACTTTTAAGGAAAGTGACAGCAAACTCCGTCCATCACCAAAGTGAACACTGAGCAGCTTTTAGCGCCCGGGGGAGCAGTGAGCAGGGGCCAAACCGGGGACCTTGCAGACCCGAGTCTGCTTCCTTAACCTTAAGGCCCCCACTGCCCCAAAACTGTCCAATGAGATAACAGAATGATTCCTTCTTTAGTCCCACCACTGTCACAGACACTGACACACTGTCATCAACTACTGATCTGATCAATGACGACAATCCATTAACTATTTTTTCAAATCTGCTGTTCATTTATCATTTCCCCCAAAAGTACAATGTTTAAAAACAATAGGGTGAAGGATGATGGATCAGCTGGAGAAAAACCTGTCAGTGATCTGTGATAGAAGAGAGTCAGCTAAGGTGAAGAAAAAGTTGGTGAGACCAGCCATGGTGGATGGATTAGAGACACTAGGAATAGACAGAGGACATGAGACAGAGCTGGAGGTGGAGGAGTTAAAGATGCTGAGGTTCTCTTTAGGAGAGACAAGGATGGACAGGATCAGGAATGAGGTGATTAGAGGGACAACACAGACAGGAAGGTTTGGAGAAAAAGAAGCTACAGAAGACAGATTGAGATGGTTTGGACACATTGGTAGAAGAATGATCCTGGGGATGGAGCTACCAGGTAGGAGACAAAGAGGAGATTGATGGATGCAGTGAGGGAGGACATGGAGGTAGTTGGAGCTAAAATAAAAGATGGAGAAAACAGGGTGAGATTTGCTGTGGTAACGCCTAAATATGGGACAAGCTGAGAGGAGAAGAAGTAGAGCGTAAAAAAATATATAGAATAAACTTGGTAAATAAATAAGTAAAGAATATTTAGTAAAAATAATAGAAATACAGGAAGAGTTAATCGGCAGGAAATGGATTCCAATATGGAACATGGGTTCAAAACAGTAAAAATTATGATCAACTGTAGGGAAAAAAAAAACAAAAAACAAATGTAACTGTTTAAAACTGTAAAATTTCGAATAGTTTCAACCCTATGCTGATGGTGCGCCTGCCCTCTTTGGCCTTAGGGTGGCAGTGTTGATTCATCATTCAGCGATGCTCATTTGTAGAACATCGCTGGACAAAAGTAAGGAGGTGATTCAGACACGGATGTGATGACATAATCCATGTGTAAAAAAAAAACAAAACAGTGTTTTAATAAAAACGTGATTATAAAATACCAACATGAGATCATTTTCGCGCACGAGCATTCGTCGACAATTATGGTCAGTAACGTGGCGCCTTAAGACAGAGATGAAGACGCAAGCTTTGGAAGTAATTACAGCCATCGCACAGCAGGGGGCACAATAGAGCCTAAAATTGAGTGTTGGACTGAAGAAAGAGAGAGGATTTGGGGGAGGGGGACTCTGAGAGGAGGGGGGGCAGTTTCTGTAAATTAAAGTACATACAATATGTGGCAGTCAGCAGGAATATGAACGCTGGTGTGTGTGTGTGTGTGTGTGTGTGTGTGAGTGACAGGAGATAATTTGCTCTCACATCACTCCACTAAAGCCTCCTCTTCATCCCTCTTTGCTCCTTTCCCTGAATTAAGCAACTCCTTAAGCGAGGCCATTGAGTTCCGATCAAACTTTCACGCCTCGTCTGACTCACAAATCCCCGGTTATGGCAATAACAAAGTGAGGCACCAGCATCAAGGCATAATTTACACATTAAAAGCTGCTTTTTCCTCCCTCCAATCAAACTTTATAGAATATCACTTCAAGGAAGAGGGAGGGGAGGAGAGAGGAGAGAGGAGGGAGAGAGAGAGAGAGCAGGGACTTTGGGGGTTGTTTCTTATTATTTCCCTGTGCCTGCATGTGAATATTTTCCTACCGAGCGCTCCCATTTTCTGTGTCACATCTGTGACTCTGTGCTACGCCTGTAAAATCTTGAATTAAATGTTGCATGAGTGCACTTATGCAAGCTGACAGAAAGTTAAAGGGGATGATCATAGCAGAGAAGGAATGAGAAGGAGGAAAAGTTGAAAATTTGTGGCAAAAAAATTTAATAGAAAGGCGATGTAATCTGCTTATGCCTGAACGGAAATTGATTGAATCACAGCCCGAAAAGAAAAAAAAAAGAAAAATCATAATACTGGAGCCAAGGCATTAGCATATAATCAAACTGCTGAACACTTGCTTATCTTTAAAGATATGGGAAAATAAAAGCCATGCCAAGGTCTCGCAGTGTTCTGCAAGATTCTGCTGACCCAGGCAGCCGTGCTCCATAACAACTGTCTCTTATACACATCTAGATGTGTATAAGAGACAGCCCTTCCAAAGAAGGGGGAGAAAGAAGGGGGGAGATTCTGAGTAAGTGCAGCAGCAGAGCATCTTTTTTTTTTTTTTTTTTTTTTTTTTATTAACTCCTTTGCTCCTTCCTCTTCTGTCACTGCAACCTTCCTAATCACCCTTCAACCCAGCAGACCTGGCATCCCTGCTGCACACCTCCCCAGGCTGCCAGCTCTCCTGCCACCTCCCCGAACTTCCTTACACTCCTCCCGCCTCAATCTACCTCTCCATCCCTGGATGTATCCCGTCGATATCTGAGCCTCCTCAGCAGCAGGAGAACACGGTGACAGAGCCTTCCGACTCCTCCTTCACCTCCCCCTCTATGATTAATGCCCCAGTCAAAAACAGCTACTTCCGGTGACGCTAATTTCCTCTGTTACTTGACACCCCCACAGTCCCCCACCCAGTTGGCAGGACCTGGACGGGGCAGTTTGGAGGATGCTTGAATACTCGCCAGTCCCTCGCCAGCTATAATTCATTAGTCATTAACAACCTCTGTGCCCTAAATGACTTAAACAAATGAACTTGTCTGCTTTAATAAGACCTTCCATTACCTGAGAAATGTCCCATTAAAAGGCAAAATTAAAAACTCTTAATATAGTCCTGGATGTCATGCAGAGAAGTGAGGCGGCAGAAGGAGATGGGAGTTCAGAGGAAATTCATCGTATTTTGTCGTATGTTTCTGCAGAACTTTCACAGAGTTTGGTTTTATAAACCAAACTCAACAGAGATGCACAAAACCTGAGAATGTTCACTTTAAACACACTTTTTTGAAAGTTAACTTTGCATGTTTGTACAGCAGAATATTACAGATTATGCATTAGTGATGCTCTTTTTCATTCTACCTGCAAATATATATATTAAGATATCTTTACCAAAATTATGAAACATCATGATTTATTTTTTAATGCCCAAGCAAAATCCACTCTGATTTTTTTTTTTTTTTTTTTTTTTTACAAAAGTAAACTAAAAGTTAAAATATTTGCAACGAAACTGAGGTCATTGTATAACTTCTGTTTACAGTGGCTAAATATTTGTGACATAAATCCTGGGTTAAATTGCCATCTTTTCTATATCTGCCACAGAAGTTGCTTTCTGCAAATGGAAATAGTACTAAAAAAAAATCCTTATCCCTGAATAAACCGCAGGTTCAGCAGAGAAAGGTAGATCTGAACCCTGAGGAACTCCCCAGCTTCACTGTGAAATAAATATTGACACATAAGCAAACTGCAAATTAAAAAAAAAAAAAGAATACGAAGCAATAACAGCGGTGATTAAGAACCTGGGAGCTATCGACACCTGCACGGGAAAATTAATCGTTGTCTGCCGCTAATTAACTACTGCAAATAATACTTGAGAGACTGAACCCTGTGACATCACTTCAACGGTGGCTTCCAGAGAACTCCAGAAGCTCCTCCGCAGTCAATTCAAACAAATGTTGTACTTTAAGGAGACACGACGTGAGGGAGGATTTCTCCCCCCTGTCATTACAGACAACTACATTTTCTCTGCCAGAAAGGTCACAAGCTGTTTCTCTGAGAATTCAGTGGACAACTGAGGAGGGAGCAGGAGACTTCAGCTGCCCAGGCTCAAACCTTCTCCACCACTGCTGGGCTTCAAGGCTATGTTTCAAACCACAGAGTCCAGAGTTCTGACTGAACAAAGTCATAGCTTTGACGACTCAACAGAAATACATTTCAACATCATTATACTTCGACCGCAGGTTTATGAATTAAAAGCAGAAACAAAGGAAATCAACAGCAAACAACACATGACAACACAACAGCCAAACAAAAAGAAACAGAAGATCCACGGGTCAGAAGGTTCTTTTTCTTCTAAACACCAGAAACATCAGTCAAACCAAAGCAGGAGCAGCAGCAGCTCAAAAACAACACCAAACCACAGGATTCATCAAAACACAGACAAAGAAAACATCAGTATTACCTGGTTGTAGCTTCAGGTGAATCAAACATCACTCCCCTGAGCTTGACTGGAAGTTGAACCAATGTATTTACTACCACCTGCAGGCCTGGGGTATATTGCAGCACAATAGCAGAAAAAATATTGGGAAGGGAATCATTCATCCCATCATGGAAGGAAAGTTTATTTAGACCAAATACCATAGACTTATATTTTTCTTTGTGTTCTCATTCTGTAACCTCTAGTTAATATATTTTATTTAGATCAGTGTTTGTCATTTTCTATATTCAATAAATATCGAGATCAATGTATTTGCATATGCTTTTCATATTGATATTTATATATTTATATTTATATAAGGTTGGTATTTATCTCAGCATGTATTTTATTATTGACATATATGCTTTCATATTTATTTCCTGGTCTAATTTAACCACTAAGTTGAAAAACGACGTAATTTTTTTCATCATAAAAGAAGCTTTTGTATTTTTTAACAAAGAACCACAGCCTGATGTCACTGTATTTTCACATCTTCAGTCTTTTCCTATTAATTCATCTTTTCAAAGAAACTCCTAAATGTCAGGCTAACAATTATTGAGTCGTCCAGACCCCGTCACCTCCTCAGGGAGACGTTGGCGGACACAATCAGAATGTAGACGCAAGACACAAAAATACAAAGAACACCACCGCTACCTGACCTTTACTTATTTTGCTTCTCCGTCATCGGACAACGGACCCTTGGACTGTGTTCCACCCGCCATGATGCTGCTGTACCCAAGGCACTAAAATAATTTGAACATAAACCTCTGATTTACAAATTGTATAAAAGGTCCGGGGACTGTGGGGGGCTCAGGAGGGGGTGTGAGACCCTCTGCCAACTCAGTGAAGGTGTTTGGAAGGTTTGAAAGAGACAGCTTTTCAGAGACTGATGTTTGACCAGACAGGAAAAACAAAAACATGTTTTTTCTTTAAAGTAAAATAAGGACAAGTTGATATGAATCCAGAGTAGATATTTTCAAAGTTGAACATTTTTCCTTCTTTTTTCCACTTAAATCATCAAATATGTGAGACAAGGGAAAGAGTCCAAGAAGGTTCAAAAAGGGGCTGAGGCACCATGGGTTGAACATCCTTGACTGAAGATCTCTGTTCTTCCCACTGCTGACTCTGGATCTGGGATTTGTCATAAAAAAATACAATGTTTTGCACCAAAATGCTTGATTGGCTGTGACAAACCCTGGGAAAAAAAAAAAAAAAAAAAAACAAAAAAAAAATGAAAAAAAAAAAAAACTAAAAATAAATGAAGAATTATTCTTGACTTTTGAGATGGTTGATCATCAAGTCTATTCTGAACTTATTTCGTAGCAAACTTGACAGTTACTTAAGAGTGATCAGACGAGCTCTTGTACTTATAAAGTCTGTCACTGGTGATGATTTCTTCCTCTAAACAGAAGGAAAATTAATTGAACTCCTTTAAAAACACAGATCCAGTCGTTGGAGCTGCAGGACCAGGCAGCTTCATCAGATGATATCAAGTTTACGGAGTTCACTGCCTGTTAATGGCAGAAACATCTTCAGGTCAGGTTCCTCAAAGCGCGGAACAGATTGTACTCCTGCTGTAGCTGCGGCTGAACTCCAATCTAAAATGAAACAGCGTTGGCTCCTGCAGATGGAAGTATGCAGGGATGTAAATGTGTACACTCTGAGCCTGGGAAACAGCGTGTAAGCACTGGAAACATGATGAGTTTGGCTGCTCAGAACTAAACCTCTGCTGCTCAACAGTAATGAGCACAAGGCCGTTTTGGTAGTTTTTCTCCCAGGGATATTACATTCCAACCTGCACGGCTTAGAATACAGGTTATTGCAGGAGAGTGATCTAGCAATTACCGAAGCAATACATCTGAGTATTTTCTACTGTAGAACGTCTGCAAAGGCTCCTCTCTCTCTCACCTAGGCTGCCTTGAAGGATGGAGCTGCAGCACATATAGCCTCCCCGTATACTGAACAGTATATAGTGTGTTTCATAGCAAACTGAGACAAACTATGGTCCGTAGTTCAAAACCTTCACGCAACTGAAACACAGGGATAAACTCGAGACCCGATTCATTTGTTTACTTCAGCCTTTTAGGATGAAAAAAGAAAAGGAAAATGTAAATCTGAAAAATTCAGGTTTTAGATTTAGCATCATATGTATTTAGTATGAATCTATATAAATCTATATAAAATATAAAATTAACATTGAAAATTAAATCTCACTCTTGTATTCTTTAAAAATGCATAATTGTACTGACTTTATACAGTATATACATATATATATATACTATACTATATATATATTATTATTATTATTATTTTTGCAAACTCCTTGTCATTGTGACATTGTGATTCACACCACTGCACACAACGAAATGTCACCTCTGTAATTAACCCTGTGCTTCTCAAAGTGTGGGGCGGGTCCCCCCAGGCGGGTCGCAGTGCAATGCTGAGGGGGTCGCATGCTTTTTTTTTTTTTTTTCACTGTACTACAATAAAGTGTAATTGCACATCCTTGTAAGTTGAACTACAGTATATCTCTTTCTTTTTGTTTTCCTTATGTTAACAATGATACAATGTTATGCAGAGTTGTACCTATAACTTAATCTTATAGACAAATGCTATTATTTATAGTTGCGGAGGAGAGTGCACAGTGGAGCTCAGTGGTAGCCTGGCAGTTTGAGGGCAGGGATTTGAACCTGGAACCCTCTGTCCCTTAACCACTAGTCCACCACTGCCCTACTAAACATTTATACCCTGAACGGGAATCGAACCCAGCCTGCGGCGGTAAGAACGCCAAATCCTAACCACTAGACCACCAGGGACTAATCACCATTTATCGAAAGCAGATTGAAATTTTAATCTCTGTCGCAAATAATTCAGCCTAAAATGAGCGTTGAGAATATTTTCCATTTCCTGTAAGAGCTTCTTTCTCTGTTCTGTCTATTTGCTTTGACTGTGAGTGTTTTTTAAATCAAAGATGTCAGCCAATGATGTAAAGCATACATTCCAGCTGACACTGATGGATTTATTTTGCAACATTCACTCTATGAGCAGGTGTAGAAACGGTGACAAATGACTTATTTTGGGGACTTGGGAACCTATCATGCTGTCATTACGATGTTAAGGCCAGTGGTGAAGATGAAGGAGAAAATCCCTCCTCTGGGGTCCGGACACTGAGGGAAGGAATTCAGAGGATCTGGAAAAGATGATGAGTTTGCTTGCTGTGAGGAGCTGAGGAGATGGATGTGGAGGATGAAGGTGAACGGAGGGAGAGTTTACAGTTTATCACTGCCATGACAGCTAAAAGGAAACAGAAATACACCGTGTATCACTCTCTACATTGCCGTTGCCCTTTCACCCCTACCACTTTACATCACATTATTATGTAGATGAAAGATTTGTCTTTAAAAATAGAATTTCTTGTCTCAGTTCTCATAGTATCTCTCATCATATCCACTTGTCTGACGGCCACTCTGCTCTTCTTTCCTCTCTGAGGCATTTTGGTTATATCTTTCTTATCTTGTCTTATATTTTCATTCTCCAATAATCATCCAAAAATAAAAAAAAAAAATCATGTGTTGACCTCCAATAAGAGTGTTGGTATAAACTGTGAAGCTCTAAACACACCAGGATAAAGGACAGTGTCTGTATTTGCAGGACAACAAAAACACTCACACTAACCATAACAAGTCACTGGGATAAAACCACAAAAAACTTTCCTACCTATAAAATCTTCCTACCCAAATTAACTGTGCATTGTGTGATTTCACACAGCCTATAATTTTCTGCTACCAATGGTATACAAGGTTCGAATCTTGTATCAATGACTCTGCGTCAGAAAAATGTTCCCTCATATACTTATATTTCCTAATTATATTCCAAATATAGTTGCATTGTTGGTGATGGAATCCTGGCCATTGTATTGGTCAGTTCTTTTGTTGATATGGGTATGGATCAATTATGGATCACATTACTTCTCTGCGACCCGGCACCAATTCACCCACGGACCGATACCGGTCCCCGACCCAGTGGTTGGGAGCCACTGCTTTAGAATATACCGCCAAAAATAGTTTATAGCGGAAATAATATGACATTGCTAAAACAAGAAACTCGCAATCCAGGAAACAGCTACAGTTGCATCCCAGTGTGGCACATTCCTTTGTTTCCTCAGTTACATACATATCACATGATATATGTCCATTATGTCTTTTTAGATTTTGCTAAAATGTCTCTCTCTGCTTTAGGGTAATGACCATCACTATCCTGGTCGCCTGAGGTAAAAGTGAGTGCCTTGGGTTTTCTTGTTGTTGTTGTTTTTTTGCCACTCACTGTTCATAGATTCCATTCAATCTCAGCCTTGAAAATGTCAGACTCCAACACTCAGACGCAGCAGTGCACGCCAGAGGCAGAACGAAGCAGAAAATCCTGAGAGCAGATTCCTGCAGCATGAAACATCTCTGTAACATCAATGTAGAAAAAAAAAAAAAAAAAACAGCTCTGTCAAGGGTTTGGCTTCTCCATCCAGCCTGTGTGCAGTACACGAAGGGTTGGACTGACATGATGTGAAAAAAGAATGAAGAGATAAAAAAAAAAAAGGAGATGTAGGAAAAACCAGGGTTGAAATTGAGAGATGTGGAGTGAGAGTGAAGTTGATCTAGTAGCTGAAAAAAAAAAAAAAGAAAAAAATCTGCAAAATATCCAATCTGGTGCAAACGACTGAGGCAAGGAAACAATAACGTTCTAGACGTTCTTTCAAGGTGAAATATTTAGTTTTCTCCAACAATGAGTAATAAAGAAAGCCATTGTCATTGATCGTCTTCAGTCTGAACACAGCACAATGTTTAGGTTTGTTTCTAAAATCTATATTAAAAATGAGAAAAACACTGTAAATAAATCTTTTTTAGGCCACAAGAAACTGCTCTGACATTTTTTTTTACAAATCGTCTGGACTATCGCATTTGTAAACATCCAGAAAAACCAGCGAACACATTTATTCTCAAAAGTTAAAGTGTCCAACGTCTTCTGTGAATACATTTCTTCATATTTATTTCAACCCAGACAAAATAAGTTGTCGGAGACGAATGAAAAATAGGTGAAAGTCAGACCAGATACATTCCTGTCCTGTCGTGACCGGAATCGTTTTGTGCCTATTTACACCTGTAGCTTCACTGGGCTGATCTGCATAAAAGAGCGGCAGCTTCTCTGAGCAGAGTTAAGTGTTGGAAAGAAATAAGAATGAATGGTTGTCAGTGACAAAGCTGCCAGGAAATATGTCTCCACTGCTGTGCATTCACCTTTAATTCTAATGTAGTGCTGTTGCATTTAAATGCCCTGCAAAACAACTGAATAAGTCAGAACTGCTCTAACAATATTGTCTCTAAAATGATGAAACCATCGCTGTAGTCAAACATAAACATTAATGTAAAAGAGTAGAGAGTTCAGTGACTGAACATGAATAATAAAAAAAAAAATCATAAATAATTAATAATATTTTGGATAAGCTGTTAAGTTTAGAACAAATCTTCCAGTGGATTCATCACCCACAGGGATGCCAACAGTTTGGTGCAGTGTGATTTGTGCGACAGTGGTGGAGATTGATGCCCCTTGACACCCAGTAATGGATAAGAGGATGAAGAAGAAGGAATAATGGAGATATGAATCATGATAATATACTGTATCATTACCTTTTAGTAAGTTAGAAGGTTGTAAGATTAAAAATTCAAATATTTTTAATAAATTATATTAATTCATTTATCTTCTTGTCTTTCCATCTTGATCACCTCATTCCTGATCCTGTCCATCCTTGGGGGTGACAAGGATGGACAGGATCAGGAACGAGGTGATCAGGGGGACAGCACAGACAGGAAGGTTTGGAGACAAAGCTAGAGAAGCCAGACTGAGATAGTTTGGACATGTTCAGAGGAGGGACAGTTGTTATATTGGGAGAAGAATGATCCTAGAGATGGAGCTACCAGGTAAGAGACAAAGAGAAAGGCCAAAGTGGAGATTTATGGATGTAGTGAGGGAGGACATGGAAGTGGTCGGAGTTGGAGTTGAGGATGTGGAGGACAGGGTGAGATGGAAATTGTTGACTCGCTGTGGCAACCCCTGAAAAATGGGATAAGCCGAAAGGAAAAGAAGAAGATTCATTTATCTTCTCGTCTGTTGCCGGGTCACAGGGGCAACTAGCACCACCCAATGCACCCTGCACCATATTATGAGCCTTCCTGTTGGAGGTGAACCCACCAAAAGCTATGTGGGTCGGGAAGACGCCATGCTATGGATTCCTTAACCGCTAAGCCACCGTTGCAAATAGTAAAAGACAAAAAGTAAGGTCGAAGAGGAGATTGATGGATGCAGTGAAGGAGAACATGGAGGTGGTTGGAGTCAGAGGTGAGGATACAGAGGACAGGGTGAGATGGAAATAGTTGACTCACTGTGGCAACCTGTGAAAAACACACACACAACTGACTCACGTCTGCATAGATATGAGTCGGAACGTATGAAGTCACGAGTTGATGATTTATCGTTCCATTTTTTCTTCTCTACAGGAGTGTAACGTTAATAAGTCGCCTTAATTAAAACCATAAATTAACCTTTCTCCTCTCTCTCCCCGTCTCCGTTTAATCGTCTCCAACATGAATCAATCCCACCTGTCCCGTCCTCTCTGCAGCTTCCAGAGTTTTCGGCTGCTCCGCACCAGACAATAAAGTGCCAATTGCTTCGCACATTAGTGCTGACACCAGGTGTCTGTTTAAATCAATAAACCTTTCAGCAACAAGTCACCGACTTTGGCACATTTATTTATTCCCAGGTCGTTCCCGCTCGTTCCTGCTTCTCTCCCCATTCCGCTCACACCTGCGTCTGCGTCTTATTCAGCGCTAGGGGAAAATAATTGGAATTGCAGATTTCCCCACAGCAGCTCCAGAGTCTTCACACTGTACTGTACGTGGGTGGATTTACAGGAAGTGATTTCAATTAATTTGAAGTGATTCACAGGGACACGACTTCTATGGATGGACTTAGTCGCTGTTAATACATGTATTACAAAATAAAGTTTGCAGAAGTCAGATGGGGAATGTTCAAAGAAGATGTTCTCCTTGCCAGCACAATCTTTTTTCCCAATATTTGCCTCACAAATCAGATTTTTTTTGGGTCTGATATCACTGCTCCTGTAACTTATATTTATATATTCTTAAGTAAGTCTGGAAAAATATTGATTTTGGCCACAAGGGGGGAAATAACTTTCTCTTTTCTTCAAACTACTGCTAGAGAATTTAAAGAGAGAATTATGAAGTATTCAGCCAAAAAATGTAACCACCACAGCAGAAACAAACTGAAGGATTAAACAGAATCAACCTTATAAGTGAGTCTAAGAATTCACTTTGTCCTTAAATTTTTTTTCATGTCCTGATCTGAATAACCCTGCATTTGATTTTTGTCAATGCAGGAAAAAATATTAAAAGACACATAACTAATATTATGTAATATTAACAAATCCAGCCGATAGTATTGGATATCCTAACATGAAGTAACACATATTTTTATTTAAATTCCTACAAACATATAAAATGTCCCAAATTGCATTTTTATGGATTGAAATATCAACCAATACTCCTTCCTCTTTTTTTTTTTTTTTTTTCGTACAGACCACTCACTCACCAGTGTTTGGTCGACTTGGAGTTTCAGCCAAAGTGAAAGAACGAGTCCCACGACCCCGGGACACGGGTGAGCGTCGGGTCTCAATTCACTCGCACTCTGTTTCAGTCTCATTACACCGTAATGTCCACCAGTTCCCATCCAGCTGGGAAAAGCCTCGCCAGCACTTTCAGCCCCGGTCGCCACGTTCAAGGAGGAGAGGAAGGCTACAGCATCCGCTTTAGTGTGATTTATCACCTCACGCTGCTTCCCTCCCTCACAAACAAGCGTGGACATTCCAACCTTGTTTTTGTGTCGCATTTGTTTATCTTTCCTGTTTTCCTTTGCCCTCCGTTTAGCTTCCCTGTCGTCAGGTAATCTCTGTCCTTACCGGCAGATACGTGGCGTCCAGGTCTGTTATCAAAGCACGACTGCAGAGGTGAATGTGTAGAAGAACAGATTTTGCAGATTGTAATGGACTCTGTTAATTGTCTTTGTGTCATTAAATGGACAAAAAACAAATCCTGGACAAATCAAATACACAGGTCAAAAAAAAAAAAAAAATCACGTATTAAATCAGAGGCAGGAATGAAGGACGCCAGTACGTTCTCAGTTTCTCAGCTACTCCATGCATGGGACATGATGACGGATATTACCTTTGTGAAGTGTGCAATTACGAAATTGTCCCCTCACACACATAATTGTGCACAATGATGTTGATAAATGTGAGTCCAGTAAGTGGCACCTGTGCCTGGAAGAAGCAGATAAATACATCGGGATTCATAAATAATCTGCAGCTTTTTTTTCAGGAATTGAACAGAAGCAGCTCCTGTTGGTGTTGACGAATTCATGGACGGCTGATGACAATCATGGGTTGATGAAACGTTGCTGCAGAGATTAGATCTAATTCTTCCACGTCCTTCTGAAATGATGTCCACTGCTTTGATTTGTGAAGTGAGGTTTCCAAGACTGGAAAAACTTTTCCTAATAACCTGCAGGGAATGAAGGGAATAAAGACGACAGGTTGTTGATTGCACTGTCTGGCCATCAACACCTCCTACCCCTTGTCTCTTCCACACGTTGATGGCAGCGCATAAACGTCCTCCTTCGTCGGTGACTTAAGTTAAAAAAAATATGTTTCTAAACTGTCTGTGCAAACGACGTCTTTCACCTCTCCCTTCAAGGACAGGAGTTTCTGCTGCAGCCGAGGCCTGGAAGAAGAATCTGTTCCTGCCGACGTGACCCATTTCAATCTATCACATATTACTGAGGAGTGGGCGGACTTTGATGGATACATGTAGCTAATGCGGCACGACTTGGCAGACCTTCAGAACCACCCAAATCTTTACAAGTAAACAGCAGCAGCCGGGATAAAAATGACCTCCAGAAGCACAGAGCAGGTGAGGACTCTCCACTCAAGTGCTTCAGGCTTGAAGAACAGGAACCCGACTCTGCTGAGGCAGATGGATTGTTGTCAGAACTATGGAAGAATTCTATAAAGATTGTAAAAAAAATAGGATTTATTTGCCGATTATTAAAATTAGCCACAAATTGCCTCCCAGTGGTCAACAGAGGCACTGCAGGGAGATTTATCATGTGTAATATATACGCGTTTGCATCAAACATAATCAGTGAAGAACTTTTCTTTTTAGTTATTCAAATAAACCTCAACTCTGCAGCACTGAACATTCTGTTTTGTGCTGTTGATGTTCCTGCCAAAGTGAATAAATGAACCTCAGATGATCTGTGTGTGAAGGTAAATATCAGTCTGTCACTGTTTATTCAGTAGATATTAATGCATAGTTAAAATTATATCTTCTGTTTACAATGATATATTCGTCACTGTGATGTCTAACTCTGCGGTAATTGCAGGGTTTACTTTTCTAAAGCAAACTGAAAAGAAAAAAAAAACATATTTTTTTCTGCCACCAAACTAACCGTCCACCCTTCCATGTCTGTCCTGGCTCTTACAAGCAATTAAGGTTAATATATTTTCTTAAATTCCTTATAAATTGTCCTTCCTTTATCTCTCTCTACATCAAGGATCTCAAACTTGCGGCCCGTGTGCCATTTGCAGCCCGTGGTATGATGTCTTGCGGCCCGACCTTGATGTGAAAGTTGAAATTATAATCATATTTTAAAGATTTCTTCTCCACATTTTATGGTAAATCCTACAGTTCTCCAAACCCTGGTCCACAGACTCCTTCCTCCTGGGCTTTAATGTGATAGAGATACTGTTTGGTTCCCGCCTGTCTCTAGTCTCCTTCTGTAACGTTTGATTCAAGATTTGGTATGAAGTGTGAACTCAGTATATATATGTAAATATTTTACAAGTCATCCTCACAATCTTCACACTCTCAGTCCAGGTCCTTTCTTCTACATCTAAATAAAACAACGTTGCACCCGTGTTTCACTCAGACGTCCATGAAAAGCCTCCACTAAAAGGAAGAAGGAGCAAAGAATAATAAAAAAAAAAAGACTTTCTGAATCACATCTAATAACTTCCTCCTTCCTGGATGTGCAAATGTTCCTGAAGATAAGGTTTTTTGGCTTCACTTCTGAAGATGGTCAGAGTGGCACCTTTCATTTCCCTCCATGCAGAAATGCCTGAATATGGTCTTCCAGTCATATTCTAATGCTAATGCGGAGAAATAGAAAATTCTCTGAAAAAAAAAAAAAAAAAAAAAAAAAACACCTTCCAATAACAGAAAGGAGGCGGCGAGCGAGAGATGTGACTGGTGGATCCAACAATGGCAGAGATTTTCAAGCTTAGGAAAGTGGGGACTCCGTTTGTGAACATGGGCCTGACTACAGACTTTAATCTTTACTTCTTCCTTCCTTCTTTCCTTTTTGAGAGAGATTGCTGATGTTTACACATTTTGACTGGACTGAAAAACTGCACAGACTTCAAAAGAAACTGCAGAGATGGTGCAAACAAGTCCTCACAGCTATGGAGCCTGTGCCACACTTACAAACTCTCCCATTTTTTTTTTTTTTTTTTTTTTTTTTCAAACAGTTTTTTTTTTTTTTTTTTGTCAAACCAGTATTTATTCAAACGCCCCAGAGAGCTGCCTGCTGCTCTGCTCGACTTTTTTTTTTTTTCTTTTTTTTGGGAGACTAAAAATGGCAAACAGGTCCAGAGGAAATGGATGTTTTTCTCCCATTTTATCACTGATGGAACTCCTCCATCTTTATTAATGGTTGATTTGAATGAGTTTGCAAATAGACTCATTCACTGTCATTCATATGCAGTTATAGTAAAGAGTCTCTTCTTCATCCAACCATCGGTAAAGGGTTTATGGCGTAAGAAATGTGGACCTCACTAGGTCTGACATGAAAATGTACTTTAACACCTCTTTCATTAAAATGAAGTAAAAGTAAAACAAAAAAAAAAAGAAAAAAAAAAGCTTTCTCATCATACTATTATCACATTCTTTAATTCCAATCCCTGTTTTCTTCCTGATAATCCCTTTCTTCCATCACTAATATTTGATAATTGTAGGACAATTGAAACAGAATACTTGGATTTCAATCAGTGGAAACCATGTAATGTTTACATGAAGATTATTTGCAGAAGCTTGGAGGGGATTTCAGTCAAAAGAGAATTCCCGGTGATGTCGACAACATTCCGAAGAGGCTCCTGTGTTTCTCACTGACGGGAGAAGATCTCGACTTCAAACCAGTGGTGGAATTAACCAGCATCAACAGAATTGTGGTTTTAAATAATTTCCTCACATTTTTCTTAATATTTTCTGAAGATTTGATGTTGAAGGGACCTGAAAGACTGGAATCTCTTCCCTGAAGAGGTTCAGAGCAGGAGCATGGCTGTTAAAATGAAGACGTCATGATGAGAAAAAACTCTTGGATCTAAGATCCTGGATGAGGGACTATTACAAACAAACTGCAATAATTCAGGGATATAAGGTGATATGAAGGTCATGAGTCTGTTGGACTGGATTATAATTATGGGATACTTATTATTGGAATTTTTTTCTCTTCATTTTTTGTCATTTATACCTTAAACTCAACTTTAAGTTCAATATTTTTTGTTGAATAGACTTATTATCGTCTCCTTTTTCAGAAGTTGCAACAGAAAGTCAACATTTCCCATCTCCTCTGTATCTTCTACTCTAACTCCAACTACCTCCATGTCCTCCCTCACTGCATCCATCAATCTCCTCTTTGTCTCCTACCTGGTAGGTCCATCTCTAGGATCATTCTTCTACCAATGTCTCCACTGTCCCTCCTCTGAACATGTCCAAAACATCTTAATCTGTCTTCTCTAGCTTCTTTGTCTCCAAACCTTCCTGTCTGTGTTGTCCCTCTAATCACCTCATTCTTGATCCTGTCCATCCTTGTCTCTCCTAAAGAGAACCTCAGCATCTTTAACTCCTCCACCTCCAGCTCTGTCTCCCGTCTTCCGTCCATTCCTAGTGTCTCTAATCCATCCATCATGGCTGCCCTCACCACTGTCCTGTAAACCTTACCCTCCACCTTAGCTGACTCTCTTCTATCTCAGATCACTCCTGACTCTTTTCTCCAGTTGTTCCATCCTGACTCCACTCTATTCTTCTCCTCTTTTCCACAGTCTCCACTGCTCTGAACATTTGATCATCAGTATCTAAACTTCACCTTCACCACCTCTGCTCCTTGTAACAACCTTTGTGGAATAGATCATTTGGATACATGGACATTTGTATGGATGGAAACATGACTCCCTTGATGTTTGATGATCTTCTAGAAGGATGGACAGATGAAATGATGGATGTCTGGAATAAGTTCTAGATGGATAAACTTCTCCAGTTAGCCGGCTAATGTTTTCTGTCACGTGTGTATGTCAGCTCTAATGACAATAATTTATCAATAACCATTGTTAATTAAGCGTGCAGTGGGCGACGTCCATGAGCAACAACTTGTCACTCCCACGTTCATCCACAGACTCACACATTATTCTAATTAAATGCAACGAGAATTGCCTCGCGTTTGCAGGAGGGCGCGCGTCGTGTCCCTGAACTACTGTCATTTTTCCTTCCTCACCAAGAAACACATCCCATTTGTCAGGCATCCCACACCCACCCACACACACACATACAGATATGGATATTCACACACACACACACACACACACCTCCGTCTGTACAGGATGTTGGCGATCTAACTGTGCATACATTACAGTCTATGTCAGATGTGTGTAAATCACGGGGGTCACCTTTGCAGGACTTATTGCCGGAGGTCACGTGGCGGTCACATGACTGCCTGAGAGCACGTCAACCGGGAGGGTGAATGATGGGATTTATGTGGCTGGGTTTGGAAAACGACTCTGAAAGACATGAATTTGCTTTTATGGAAATGTCTGCAGGTCCTGAACTTTGCCGCCTCACAAAATCCTGACAAGGCGCACAAGCGCGAGTATGGTAAGTAGAAGTAATTCCCACACCCACCCACACACACACATACAGATATGGATATTCACACACACACACACACACACACACACACCTCCGTCTGTACAGGATGTTGGCGATCTAACTGTGCATATATTACAGTCTATGTCAGATGTGTGTAAATCACGGGGGTCACCTTTGCAGGACTTATTGCCGGAGGTCACGTGGCGGTCACATGACTGCCTGAGAGCACGTCAACCGGGCGGGTGAATGATGGGATTTATGTGGCTGGGTTTGGAAAACGACTCTGAAAGACATGAATTTGCTTTTATGGAAATGTCTGCAGGTCCTGAACTTTGCCGCCTCACAAAATCCTGACAAGGCGCACAAGCGCGAGTATGGTAAGTAGTAGTAATACTACAGCAAGCGTAGTACCTGCGGGGCTGGAAGGACACGGAGATTCAGCGTCTTTTGTGTCTTCTGGTCACCAGGAGCCTGATTTAATAAATCAAGAATGTTTTTATTTCAGTAAATCAATAGATCAAACATTAGCACCTTATCAAGATACAGATGTGATACAAAAGGGATCACTCTGAGGACGAGGACTCTGAGGGATAGGGTTTTAAAAAACTGGAATTATCTTAGCTCCCAGGTGTATGGAATAATATCCTTACATGCTAGAGACCAGTGAGGAGTCCTTGGATCATTAAATCCTAACCTTAAAGTCTTCAGCACGAAGGTTAAGGAGTTAGGTTGGGAAACTGGACCTTCGGGTTTTTGGAAAACTTTTCACTTCTCATCCAAGAGGCTTCTTCAGATCCGAGGGTGAAGCTTTGGGCGGTGATGCTAAGTGTGTCAGGTGCAAGAAGTCAAGATAAGTTAATGACTGTATTTAAATCCTTCATTGTGTTCATCTCTGCTCAGAAATGTCTTAAAATGTAAGGAAATAACTGTCTGTCCATCTGTTCAACCCTGTCCTCTGACTGTCTCACTAACCTTTTTGGAAACAGTGAAAATCAACAACATGACCCTCGGGCCGTTGGACTTGCAACCTGATGTCACCATGAGATCCACGTACATGGTTCTGATATTTGATCTGCACATTGGTTTTCTGAAGGTCAGAAGAGTTTGTGCAACGAGGTGGCGCTGAATTCTAGTCAGAAATAAGACGACAAACAATTATTTGGGAATTTCTAGAAACGCAAATAAAATGGTAGTTTAACTAAAATGGCAGTTAAATACAGCAGGACTAACTGGTTAGTTGACATTTGCAAACCAGTGGACAGCACGTTGTGGACAAAGGCGCAGTGCATCAACACGTTTTCAAGCCGTGTATCTTCCCATTCTTCATTCAAACCTGTGTCCTTGGTTATTACTGCACTGTGATCCTAACGTCGTGATCAATTCCTGCACAGACAACGAGGAGAAAAGATGAAAAACAGGGATTTGTTTTTTTTTTTCGATCACCTAAAGCTGCTGTTTCAGACGTTAAGCTTTCTTCTCAGACTTCACTTCAACGTCTGATGACAGTTTGTTGAGGACAACGTCAGTCTGAGCTGCACAGGAAACTGGAGTCAAATAACAACTAAACACATACACTGACAGTTGAAGCTAATTTAGCCTGTGAGAAACACATGCTGCTCATTATGGCTTTATGGAAATGACTGTTAGTTTTTTGCATTGGAGCCCAATTTGTACAGAGTGGGAGCCAGACAGGACAAGCAATTGGGAGAATGATTTCTGTTTTAAATCATTTTCTTGTAACTCCTCCAGCCTTTTTAGCTTTGCACAGGGTTAACAGGGCGTGAAGCTTTTATGGCTACCTAATGATGGCGCTGGCAAACTCACAGAAAAGGTGGCGGACTCATTTAAACCGCTCAATTTGAATGTTTTGCTGAAGAAAAAAAAAAAAAAAAAAAAAGGGAAAAGCAAAAAGGAAGGACTTGGCCAAAAGGGAAAACTGAATCAAGTGAAGTATTGTCTGCTGCCCCCTGGCTGTTGGCAACACTTTATCACATCATTTTATATTCAAATAATTATCAGGCTATTAAAGCCAGGATGTTATAGCCCCCGACGTTATTATAAACCAAGTGATGATGATGGAGTACATGAGGCTGTTCATTAACACCAACACAAACACCGGTGATGATTTAAAGAGGAGGAGGTGAAGCCTGATAATTATTTAAAATCATTAATGAACACACTCTTAGAAGTCTTGTTTTTTTTTTCTTTTTTTTTTTGCTGGATTAATGTTCAACAATGCTGAGATGAAAACAGTCCAGGCGGCTCAGAGAGGGTGTTCAGTCTGTGGGGGCATTTTTGTTTCCTAATAATTAATGTTGTACGCCACCCTCATGCAGGACTGGCAGCAGCTTAATTTAAATCCTGCTCAATTGCGCTCCGACTTAATCTTCAATATTTTCCCATCGCGTGCAACGTGTTTACCAGTGATTAAAATGTTCCACAGCAGTGAAAAGCTTCAAGAATGGACCGTCTCTTCACATGGAATTTTCCAAATCCGTAAGTTGAGAATAAAAATGTGAAACTCTTTTTTTTTTTTTTTTAACATGATTAATGAAGCTCCATGAGCACAGGACCAATTTGTAGTTTGATGGGGAACACAAGGAAAGACAAAAGAAGCGCATCACTCAAATCCCAAATTCTCCTAATTTCTCATTGTTAAGGGTAAATTGGGTAAAATGTGCAGGAGGCGCAGCTTCACCGCAGTCATTAAAAACACCATCACTCAAACTGTTCATTATATTTTTGGAGAGATGGTAACAATTAAGTACTGATGTAGAAGTGGGCAGAAAAATCAGTCAAAGGACAAAGAAACAGTTGACATTCACAAGGTGGGAAATGCAGGTGAATGTCGGGAACAATATTTCACGATAATGTGCCTAATAGTTTCAACTACAGCCTGTCACTGCTGAGAATTAATCAGATTAATCACAGGTCTGCTGTGAATTCATCACAATTGATTGTCACAGTGAATGATGGTTATAATCATGATTTGTTTACATCAAATTCACACCTGGTTCATCTGTTGCTCATCAATAAAAATAACTAAGAAAAAAGTTTAGGAAAAATCAAAAAGACTTCATCTTTAACTTTTGTCTACAACAGTGCTTTTAACATTATATGTACTAACGACTGCTCAATCCCTAAGGATCACTCAATTATATATATATATATTTATACAGTATATAATGATGCCAAATCACCAGACAGATAAAGTCTGGAACACATTTTATGCAAAAAAAAAAAGAAAAAAGATGTGCATATATAGATGTATATACTATATATATATATTTTTTTAATTAATTAATTTATTTTTTCATAAAATGTGTTCCAGACTTTATCTGTCTGGTGACTTGGCATCATTTTTTTTCCACTAAAAACATCTTTTTATTGTCTTTTTTTTCTGTACTCTGTCTGGATTCCTCATAAATACACAAAGATTTAACTTCTCCCTTTGTAAAGATAACGTACATTTACTCTATGTACTTTGGTTTGGCAGCGGGCCAACATACATTACTATAAAAAGTTACACAGTCTTTGGAGACCACCCAGGTTACTCTTTAAAGAGTTTGAGTTTGCGTTAATAAAGAATAAACCGCTGGACTTTTCTCACCTCTCTTCCATAAATCCCCACCGCAGTTCCTTCGTCCTTCTCATAAATGTAAAGTGACAGTGTGTGAGGCTACTATATAGGACACTGCAAGACCCCATAATGTGCAAGAGCTCTGAGATTGTGCTCTATGATTGTGCATTTATGACCCGGTGTCTTTTTATAGTCTCAAACTCTTTTATCACCTTCTGTGAATTCGTTCAGTGGAGGACGATGGTCAGGTTTATTAGACCTGGACCTGCGAGGCCGCGACCCCCCAATGTTTCTCTTCAACGGCCAAGAGTACGTTCACGAGATTCATCAGTCCTTCTGTTCCTGCTTTGAATCCTAGGTGGATAAGATGGTGGATTGAACGGAAAATGTGAATGAGTTGGGTAATCATCAGAAATTGTCCCTGAAATTAAAAAGCGAACTCGTAGTCAGAGACTCTAGAGCAGTGGTGCCAAACCCATTTCTACCAGGGGCCACATAAGCAATACACTTCACCATGAAGGGGCAGTTGTATGTAAGACTATACACGTTTTCGGGTGTTTGTGGACCAGTGACCGTCTGAAGGTCATTTGGTCCAGGGCCCCAGTTGGACACAGAGAATAAAATAACTTCTATCTATCATCTATCTATTTTTTTTTACTAATTTACAGCATTCATAGAAAGTATAATATATATATATATATATATATATATATATATATATATTTTTACCAAAAAAATTT
>JAFBJS010006747.1:6740-18946 GCA_016785265.1 Paraplagusia blochii
ACTGCTGATGAGTTGATTCGTGTTGGACCTGCCATGGTCAGAAACCTTTTGATACAATAAATCCCCCGAGACGGAGAAGTGTGTCCTGGCCTGCTTATTTGTAGATACAGCTTTCTACAATAATAGTATCATGAAATAACGTAAAACTTATCACGTTATAATGTGATAGTATCACAGAATAACGCAAAACTTATCGCGTTATAACGTGATACGTATTGCGTTGTAACGTGAGCCTTTTTTTTTTTTCTAAGTGTGGCAGCATTACGCTTCCGTACATGTGTTCTGTGTATTGGCGTGGTGACAGCTGACAGAGACCAAACTTTGTAATTAAACATTTGAAATAAATGCGGGATTGTTAATTAATGCCTCGGCAAATATTACATGCCTGGCTGGACGTTACGAAACAATTAAACTGAACCCTGTAAACAAGCCATATCCTTGGAGGAGGATTTGAGTTCGCTTCGCTTCATACTTGACATGTACCATCAAATAACGTAAAACTCATCGCGGTATAACATGATAGCATCACGAAATAACGTAAAACTTATCACGTTATAACGTGATATTATCACGAAATAACGTAAAACTTATCAAGTTATTTCGTGATAGTATCACATTATAGGTCTGTGAAGATTCTCATTCATCCAGGTCATGATATCCAAAAAGTTGTAAGCAACTGGACTTCTTCTTGGAGTTGAAAGACGTTTCATTCCTCAACTGAGGAACTTCATCAGTTTCTGGTTGTTGTTGGAGGGAACTCTAGTAGTTATACTACTCTAGACCACTCCCTTCACCACTGGACAAAGGTGTGAAGAGTTGTTTTGATCACACCTTTTTGGACAGAAACTGCTCCTGATGTTAATGAGCAGTTTTCTTGTCACATGTCCAGATGTGAATGGGAGTTGTTGTCACACCCGTCTAGAGAAGTCTGCTCTGGTATTGATGAGCAGTTAAACTTCCTAGGATGGGATCTCAAGGCAGAATGGTATGTAGCAGACAGTTGATGAGGTAGACCTCCCCCTCTATTCAAGGTTGGTTGTTCTAGATGAGCATAGATGGCTTCCTTTACTCCTCTCTCAAACCATCTGTCCTCCTTGTCCAAAATATGCACATCTGAGTCCTTGAAAGAGTGTCCCTTCTCATTGAGATGGAGATAAACCACTGAGTCCTGTCCTGATGTGGTCGCCCTCCTGTGCTGAGCCATACTCTTTCTGAGTGTGTTGCCCGGTTTGAAGTAGACAGGAATGTTGTGTTTGCTGAAAATCCTACGTAGTTTCTCAGATACTCCTGAAACATAAGGCACCACCATGTGTTTCCTCTTGTTCCGACCTTTTGTGATGTGTTTTGCAGTGCTTTCTTTATTCGGCCTATTACCTGTTTTGTTGAAGGCCCAGTTGGGGTAGCCACAGGTTTTTTGGGCCTGCCTGATGTGTGTGTGTTCTTTTTCTTTCCCCTCTGCTCTGGATGGAATGCTGTCTGCTCAGTGCTGTAGAGTCCTTGATGACACTGAGTTTGTGTTCTAGTGGATGGTGAGAGTCAAAGAGTAGGTACTGGTCAGTATGTGTGGGTTTCCTGTAGACATTTGTGACAAGGTCTCCATTTTCCCCAACTGATACCTCGTAGTTCAAGAAAGGAAGTTTTCCGTCCTTGGTCTCCTCCCTGGTGAATCTAATGTAATTGTTGACTGAATTGATGTGCTTAGTAAAAGCCTCCACTTCTTGCCTTCTTACCGTGGCCCATGTATCGTCAACGTAACAAAACCAGTGCCTTGGCTTTGTCCCTTTAAAGGAGATTAAGGTTTGAGTTTCTATGCTTTCCATGTAAAGGTTTGCAACAATGGGTGAAACTGGCAAGCCCATGGCACAGCCATGCTTCTGTTTGTAGAATTACCCATTGTACCTGAAATATGTGGTGTTGAGGCAGAGTTCCAATAATGAGCAAACCTGGTCCGGGGTCAGAGCAGTTCTGGTGTGTAGCATCCTGTCCTGTCCTGTAATCTGTCCCCAACTGCTTTTACTGCTTCTCTTGTGGGGATGCAGGTGAAGAGTGACGTGACGTCAAATGAAACCATGGTTTCGTCTGGTTGCAACTTCACGTCACTGATCTTGTCAGTGAAATCTATGGAGTTCTGAATATGGTGGGGGGTGTCTCCTACCATAGGAGAAAGAATTGTAGCAAGTGGTTTAGCAATATTGTAAGTGACAGAGTTGATACTACTTACAATAGTAAGTACTATACTATACAATAGATACTACCTATCTCGCCTGGGTAGAGTTGATAGTAGGTACGCTGGTCAATCACTTGGGTGTTCTTTAACTCCTGTAAATGACTAACTATTTTGTTCTTGTAACTGCTGGTTGGGTCTCTTTTCAGTCTCTCGTATGTTTCAGTGTCGCTGAGTAGGTTTTCCATTTTGGAGCGATACTCAGTGGTATTTAGCACCACCGTGCACCTGCCCTTGTCTGCTGGTAATATGGTTATGTTTTCATCCTTGCTTAAAGAAGTGATGGCTTTTCTTTCTAGGTGGGTTAGGTTGGATGGTGGAGGTTTTGCGCTTGTGAGGGCTGCTGAAACTTTCATTCGTATCTGGTCCGCCTCAGCTCTGGGTATCTTGTTGTTATGGATGACCGACTCAGTAGCTGTGATGAGGTCCACTGTAGGTATTTGGTTTGGAGAAATAGCAAAGTTAAGTCCCTTTCCCAAGACATCTATTTCTGGTTTGGTGAGGTCCCTGTCAGATAGGTTCTTCACCCAATGCATCTGGCTTGTGGAGTCTGTAGTCTTTGGTTGCTTGTGTGTTGCCTGTGTGAAGCTTCGGGTGACGCCACGTGTTCTATCCTGGAGGATGTTAAACTTCCGTAGCTGTCTCTCCTTGCTCTTGGAATGCTGTGCTAACTGTGCCTTCTCAACAAAATTGGAAACTTCATGCATTAAAGCCAGGGGTAAATTTCTCCTCAGTTGTTGACAAATCTGGTTGCACTTCTGTTTTAAATTATCTAAAGTAAAGTGTACCTGTCTTATCCTTTCGCTTAGTAGTTGTTGCTGTGCTCTGTGTAGAATCTGTTTGGCTCTGTGTCCCTTCACTGTGGAAAAAAAGGACAGTGGATTGTCTACATCTGAGATTAAACCTGAGGTGGTTTCTGTAGTCTGCTGTCTTCCTTGAGATCCGTTCATATTCCCGCACCAGCAGGAATATATATCACATTATAGCGTGATAAGTATTGCGTTATAATGTGATACTGAGCCAATTTTTTTTTTCTAAGTGTGGCAGCAATATGCTTCCGTAGTTAGGTCATGTTTATGAGTTCAAATAATGTTACACTCAGAGAGATATGTACATGATTCAAAAACGTTTAAGTTTACAGATCAAAATCAGTTTGCAAACAAACCAATGTTCTCATCTTCATCATCCAGGACATAATAAACAATGCATGGTACACATGTGCACACAAGTAAAATACCAACAATTACACCAGCAATAGGCATCAAAATTATACTTGAGAAACTTCCAAAGGTACTTGTCAGCCATTTTTCCCACCATTTTTTTGTTGACATAGCATTTAGATCTATAAATCCCTGTCTATAAATCTCTATCTTGCAGTTCTTGAATTGCAATAGAAATGTTTGACATATCAGACAATCTTTTTACATTAGTACAACATCCTTCATCTGCATTCATGAATGTACAAAGTCCTCCTTTCTCAGCTAATATAATGTCCAGAGCTTGCCTGTTCTCCAACACAGTTCGAAAAATGGCAGTCAATTTTGATTGAATGGCTTCTAACGCTTTAGTTGAGGAATAAATTTGTCTCTGTTGGTTGTAGTAAAGATAATTAATCCATCTTGTTTGTTCACTAGAAGTTATACCTGACAAAAATGGAATACCACCTAATATCGACCATAATACCATAATTTTTAATTGCCTGAAAATCAGGAGGAACACCTACTGGAACTCTGACACTCCCACCCTTTACATCCTTTTTACCTTTAGATTTAACTGTAGTGATGACTGTGGTTCTTTCTGCCAACATAACTATTGCACATTCCTCATTGTCCCCTGGGTTTGATTCTCAACATTGCTTCTGGACCACATGCAAAGAAGACGTCTGGTGTCCAGTCCAGCTTGCCCAGGATTTCATTCAGGTAGCTGCGGGTAATGCATTACCAGCCGAACTCTCTTTGATACAGAAGAGCTTGGCAGTTTTCACTACGGGCCACTCCTGAACTGGGGGCTCCAGTTGCAGCTCCTGATGTGTACTCGAGGGTTTGGGGCATTGTGTATTCCACACCTGGTTCATGTACTGAAAGTTTCTGTTTATCATGGATAGAAGGATGCAGTCAATCAAGCAAACATGTTGAGTATCCACCGGGTAATATTTATCAATGTGCACTATAAGGGTGCTCATCTCGGTGAAATACAATTTAGTCAATTCACTTGCTTATTCCATTTAGTCCCAAATGAGTCTAATTTTGAATCTTCAATTTCATTTAGTTTTTGGTTGGAGTACCATATGGTATTAAATGGATAGGTGGGGTCGATGTATTTGGCTCAATAAGTCTATTATTGGTTAAAGGTTTGTCGCAATTGTTTGGACATTTACTTCTCGAGTGCCTTGAGGAAAGGTGATACATTTACAATAGACTGTTCCTTGTAACCGAGGAACTTTCCAGGTACAATTCAAAGTAATTTCCTTGTTATCCAACTGAGAACCTGGTATTTTCTCAGTACTAGAACAATATTTAGTTCCTGCTCCCATGCTTGGTACATCCGTAGCAAGAGTTTTTCTTGTGGTTCTCTCACATGGTTGAAATTCTATTGACAGAAGTGTAATTTTTCCCCCATTATGTTTACAATAACATATAAAATCGTCATGTTGTTGTGTGAAGTTTATCTGGACATCTTGAGTTGATCATTTACCACTTGTTACTGGTAGCTGTTGCTTTTAATTTGTGGAGGTTCCCAAAGGTGCCATATGAAAAGAAAAAGCAAACAAAAAAAAATGAATAAGAAAGTCCCCATAATCTAATTACACATTGCAACCACTTAGGAGTCATTATAGCAGAATTCCCAAGTTTTCTTTTAGATTTATTTCATTTAAATTTGCACTATTATCACATATTATATTTTTATCTGATTCTTCAGATGAGATGATCTTTTTGCAATGTGTCAAATGGATCCAAGTGGATCTTTCTGCTTTGACTGCGGTGGGTGTAGTTAGCAAAGTCTAGTAAGGTCCTTCCCACTTGGGTGAATGCCAATGTTTTTTTCAGGCTCTATCAGCTGAATTTCCTGCTGGGAGTCAGTCCAGTAGTACTTGTAATGTTAATGTAGATCTTAACCAGGTCCGAACATTGCATCTACTATGCAATTTTTTCCTTCACTCTTTTTTAATTCAATAAAATCCATGTTAATGATTTCAAATGAATATTGTGATTTGGAAAACTTTCCTCTTCTCTTCTTTCCTCGTCTTGCACACATTAAGCATGCTCTACAAACTTTTGTTGAATACCAGTTAAATCCAGACACCAAAATGATGGATCTGGTCAGCTGGTCTCTCAACGCAATTGACAAAATTTTCTCAACTATGAGAATGGGAAAAGGGGATCCTGCCTGCCCTGACAGAACGTTCCCTGGCGGCTACACGTTGGACTCCTGGGAGAAGTGGAGGATCGTGTGCCTGTCTGCGATTTCCGTGGAGGATGTCGAAGATGTATACCTATTCGGATTAATGATGATAGGTTTTCTGCTGATTGGCCTGGGCAGTTTCCTCAATCATCGCTGGACAAGAAAGGAAAGGGTGAAGCAGCAATTGGAGTTCAACAAGCTTCTGGCCCTGAGTGAAGGAATGTGCAGGGCTATCAACACTCTGATACAAGCGATGGGTGAGCTCAACCGTAAACTGGATGCGGTTCCGGAACACTTTCGCGTGGTGGGTACCAACTTGGAGAAGTTGTCAGCTCGGCTCCGCTGAATCTGGCCACTGAATTCGGACATATTGAAGCAAGCCACAGAGAGACTCAGAGAGACTTAAGGGCAGACAGAAAAATTCCAGAGTCGCCCTGTCCCAAAACAATCTACTATCTTCATTGGCTCCCAGACATAAGCGGCCTTCAAGGACGCTCATTCTCCACTCTCCTGGATGTTTCTGCAGACAAGAATGCTCCTACCCTCCCCGCCTTCTTTGGCCCCTCACCCCCCTCCCTCCCCTGTTGCGGCGTGATCATGATGGTCGAGGACAGCGCAGTTTTGCAGCAGCCCTCCCATTCGTGATTGTGCTGTGACCTCCCTCCCCCACATCCCTTCCCTCATCCACATGTGCAGGTGTCTGAGTCTTGTTACAGTGTTTTGATTGTGCTTAATGCTGAGGGTTTTTTATCTACTCCCACACTGTGCTCCCCCCGCGGAACCTAGTTTGGAGTTGTCTTTTTTCCCCTCCTCCCTCCTCGGCGTTTTCAGTTGTTTTTCATCTAAAGAAGCGTGCGCCGTTCATTGGCTGCACCTGGCCTTCCCGTTCCTGTCCTCCCTTGTTATTATTTGTATTGTTGTGTCATTCTGTGTTCTCTGGTATGGGTTGTAACCGAATGCAATTTCGTTGTAACTTGTTACAATGACAAATAAAGACCAACCAACCAACCAACGACGACTCATCCAGGAGGTCACAAAAGAACCTAGGAAAACATTGAAAGAACTGCACGCCTCGCTGGACTCAGTTAAGGTCAGTGTTCATGACTCTACTGTAATAAAAACACAAAGCTGGCATCTATAGAAGAGTTCCAAGGCGAAAACCATTGCTGTCCAAAAAGAACACAAAGGCTGGCCCAACATTTGCCAAAAACATCTTGATGATCCTCAAGACTTTTGGAAATAACATTCTGGGGACTGATGAGTCCAAAGTTGCACTTTTTGGAAGCTGTGCGGCCCGTTATGTCTGTCGAAAAAATGGCACAGCATTCCATCCAAAGAACACTATACCAACAGTGATACGACGTTCATGTTAGAAAACTCTCTAATATTGCTGAATTGAAACAATTCTGCAAAGAAGAGTGTGCCAAAATTCCTCCAAAGCGTTGTGAAAGACTCATGACCAATTATCGTAAACGCTTGATTTCAATTATTGCTGCCTAAGGTGGTACAATCTTAGGCAGCAATAGGTTAATAGGTTCAGGCGGCAATTACTTTTTCACAGAGGGCCAGACAAGTTTGTATTTTTTCTCTCCTTTGGTAAATAAAATCATCATTTAGAAACTGCATTTTCTGTTTCTTTGGGTTGTCTCTGTGTCATACTAAATTTGGTTTGATGATCTGAAACCTTAGTGTGTGATAAATATGCAAAAAACACAGAAATCAGTAAGGGGGCAAATACTTTTCACAGCACTGTATCTGGTTTGGTAACTGAACTGCATTCAAAAGATCTGTCAAAAGTGTGTTAATGGTTTACCTGTGGATGTCACCATGCCTCTATTTTTCCAGTATTGTTTAGCTGTGTTTGAGAGCAATGTCCCAATTTTCCACATCTCCAACAATCGAAAGTGTTGTATTGTCTCTCGTTTCTCGATACTCTACCTCTTCCTCCCCGGCCTCTACCTCTCTAGCCTCTTCTCCTTAAACCTTCCTGTCCTCTGCCATTTTGGTGGAAAATGTCTTTACTGGTATCATGAAAAAATGTGTTTGCAGTAGCATTACTTTTCTTAATCTTACCTTCTCTGAATGGAGAGCATGGTTAATATATCCTTCCAAAGTAGACAATCTATACACTAGTATTAGTAGTTAGTAGTTTTTGTGAGTTTAGTTGCCCATTAAATCCATATTCAGTTATCCATTTATCCAACAGTTGGACTTTATTTGGGTGTTGTTTTTCAACAAATTTCCAATCATTACATTTTAGTTTATCCTTAGGCCTAAATTAACTCTTCATTTTACCTATTTTTGTTGTGTAATTTGGTCCAGTCTTTCATGCACCTAGGGTGTCCTATACACTGGAATTTCTTCAGTAGGGTGATAATTAATCTTCTGCTGTGGTATCTCTCACTTCAACTCTTTTGAGTGGAAAGTCTTGCCTAAAGCATCCACAAGGGCCTTATCACTATCACCCACTGTTTTGGTATGATTATCAATACCTAGTGGTATTAATAATCCTTTCACACTCACAATCACAATGGTTTGTCGTGAACTCAGTTTTTTAACATGTGTGCTTTATCTTTTCCTTTTACCTTTTATTTATTTATCTGTTATTGACTAGTATTCTCAGGCTCCGGTCCTCCACCTTCATTTATTTCCCACCCCCAAATCCCACCGAAGTTTAAATGTCTCTGTACAGAGGATTTCTGCTCATCCTACAGCGTTTAACTGTCTTTCCCTACCTTTTCTTTAATTCACAACCATTTCACATTCATTCCCTTTAAATTTAAAACCTACTCACCACCGTTGTCTTCCTCTGGATTTCCATCAACCGTTGGGCAGTGGCGGGCAGTGCATTTCAACCCTAGGCATACTATATCAGCCTTAAAATAGGCTCATCAAACAACACTTCATTTCTAGAAATTTTAAAATAATTTTTTCTTTAACTGTGCCGGTGGCAAAGTAGTTGACGATTTGTTTTGTCTACACTAGGTGCCGGCGTAGTGACATTTAAAGTAAACCCTTCAAAATCAGCCATGCCATACATTACAGTAAGTTTGAAGTCGGGGAAATCAAACAATGTGTCATGGCTCTGCTTTAAGCTGGAGAAGATGCTTCCGGAAAATGTTCCCTGCATTTGTGAAAGTGCTGGGGGGTCGAGGAGGGAGAGAAACATCAACATGTTGTGGTCCTGAAATCGATTCTGTATCCGAGAAATAATATTGTCCAGAATAATGTGGTGGAGTTTTTGGTAGTGTGCGCGCAGATCTCCTGGCGCTGCACCGCGTCTTTTGCGAGACTGCATTCACCAGTCGAGACGCAACGTGAGGGAGACGCTGCTTGCAGATTTCATCCAAGAGCTGCGTGCGCTTCGGAGTACTAGAGAAGAACGCAGCGAGCCCATTTAGATTGGAAAAAAAGGATTGCACTCTTTAGGTTTTGAGGCCCCCTGAGTTACGATTTAATTTAGGCGATGTGCATAATAGTGAATGAATTGGACCATGGGTGCCTTCTCCTCCTTCTGTCATTTTAATTTACACTGTAGAAATTGCGGTGCGAGAGCAACAAAGAGACAATTTCTGGATCTGAGCACGCAACAGCGTGTCCTTTACTTCACTCGTCAAAACGACAACAACAACAACTCGCTAGAACCAAAACATACCCACAATACCCTCGACTCTTAAAGGGACAACGTCGTAATAACAGCAACAACACTATGGTGAATTATGACCGCATAATATGTCCATCTCTGTCAGTGTCCACTACAACACTACGTTTAGTCCAGATGCCATTACTGCTGCGCCATCATATCACAGTACCGCAACTTTGTCCAGAGAACTTTCATATGCCTTAAGACAATTATAAATAAGATTGGAAAGCTCATCAGCTCGTCTGCCACTGGTTACATCCACAAATTTCACAGAACGCTCCTGGACACCAACGGAGGTCACATTAATGCTGGACTGCAGACCGAGCTGTGCTGTGTTCTCCACATTCATCAACCATCACAGCGCAAAAGGGGAGACTTTTGTTCTGCTCTTTTATCTCGTCTCACATCAAATCAGCAATAGCATAAATTGGGTTATTTTGGATTTTTCCTGATGTCCCAGCAAACACACTGTTAGTGGACAGGTGGTACTGCCAGTCTGGGTCTTATTCAGTAAGGAAAGAAAGAAGTTCCACATAGTTACCTCTATTTAAGGACTGGTAGCTTTCATCAATGAAAGTTCTTGTTCATCCAAAATATGACACAATCCACAATCTGTCTGTAGCTGTAATCTCCTAGTTCAGATTCAATATGTCCCAAGAAGCGTTGTCAGACTCCTGAGAGAGTTTATCCAATCACAGCACAGATATTGTTTCCTTATATGGTAGGTATGCAGGAGGGTCCTAGGTCCCAATCCAGCGTGTTGAACGGCGCTGAGCGCTGTGAACGGAGCCCGCTGAGCCCATTCACTTACAGCAGGCATGCCCTTCACTTTTGATTCTGAAGGCCATGGTAGATTTCATGGAACCTGACAACACTAGATAGCTGAAATATAATTGGAAGGTTTTTATCCAACTTTTAAAATGTAAAAACTATTTTCTTAATATCAATAACTAATAACATTTAAAATAAAAATTATGAATACATTTATTTTGCTGAGTATGTTTGGGCCAGCGGAGAAGGCCTTGCTGGCCCTGACGGCCCACCACTGCCGTTGGGACCCAAAAGGCAGTTGAAGTGCAGTCCCATAAAAGGTTCTTCTGCTGTGGGCCCACAGTCTTTAACTGAAGTTCAGTCCACCCGCTGGATCCTTCAGGTATGTTGGAATCCGGTACGAAGGACCAATAAAATGTCGGGTTCAGACAACCTAAAACATGCACAAGTTCATTAAAATATGAGGCAAAGACAACAGTTCAAATTACTCATGAGAAAAACGTGAGATTTCTCATGAGGAGAACGCAAAATGTGCATAGTCTCCAAAACGTTCTCCCATACACTTCTCCTTTTCTCCATTTTATTGAAGACAGGAGGTGCCTAAGTTACACCAATCATGTTGTAAATCTAAGGGGTAATATCACGTATTTGCAATGTGACACAATGCTCAAAAACAATCTTTATCAATGTTTAATGTTCAGCAACCTCTATTAGCATAAGACAAGTTCATCATGGTCAGTGCAGGACAGCAAATACAGATGTTTACTTATACTGGTAAAAATCCATATTCATGTCCTGTGTTGTTAGAAATGAAGTCAAAAACAAGGATGAAAGCAGGTTACAACAGCACACAGTAATATAATGAATCAGACAACAATATGACAAAAATGAGATAACTATTATAATTATTCTAACACAATGTAAAAGTCTGGGCCATTCACCCTTTCCTTATTTTTCTTCTTTCGGCTTATCCCTTTTCTCAGGGGTTGTCACTGCGAGTCAACAAATTCCATCTCACCCTGTCCTCTGTATCCTCAACTCTAACTCCAACTAGCTCCATGTCCTCCCTCACCACATACATCACCTCTTTGGCATTCCTCTTTGTCTCCTACCTGGTAGCTCCATCTCTAGCATGCGTCTCCCAATTTAATTACTGTCCCTCCTGTTGTGGATGGTGTTGTGTTCCTTTGTTTTTGTTTTCTTCTCCCCTTTTCCCGAGTCTGAAGGGAGGAACTCCAATGCCGGTGCTGAACCGCCGCTGATTGTCAGCACAGCTGAGGCAGATATCAATCAACGATCAGCTGTATTAAAGCCTCAGCTCTGCAACGGTTCAGCGCCAGATCGTTGCCCCACGCCGCTGAGATCGACAACAGTAGATTTTGGATTTGTTTGCTGCTGCTGTCTGAACGCTGCTCCTGCAGTCTCTCTTCTGCCCCTGCCTGTTCAGTGTAGTCTGAACCCGTTTTTTGTACACTCAAGGTTTTTTTTGTGTTTTGGAATTTTTCTCCCTGGTGGAGTCTCCTTTTGTTGAAATTAAACAAACTGTTCTTCCTTTTGATCTTTTGTCTGCATTTGAGTCCGCAGCCGCTATACCGGAACAGTTCCGTAACAGAACGATCTGGCCATCATGGACTCAGCCGACGAGATCACTCCGGAGTTTTTACTTCAAGCTCTGTCTTTCCAGGGAGGAACTTTGGGACGACTTGATGGTGCTTTCCAGTCTCTTGACGCTGCCGTAACCCATCTGTCTCAGTCCGTGCAGGAACTCCGCGGACAGTTTGAGCTGAATTCCACGCCTGCCCCGACGCCGGCTCTCCTCCACCCCGCCTCCCCGGTCGACGCGTCTTCATTGCCAAGGGAGCCATACATGCCAACACCAGAGCGGTATGGTGGAGATTTGGGTTCGTGTGGGAGATTTCTGCTTCAGTGCTCACTAATTTTTGAGCACCAGTCAGCCACTTATCCCTCAGATAAGACCCGTGTGGCATTTATTATAAGTCTGCTTACCGGCAGGGCAGCGCAATGGGCTACCGCCTTATGGGAGAGAAACGCTTCCGTCTGTAACTCGTACTCTGGGTTCACAGCGGAGATGCGTAAGGTTTTCGATCACACTGTGAGAGGACGAGACGCGGCTAAACGCCTCCTCTCTCTCAAACAGGGAGGCCA